>APFE030036420.1:262430-272834 GCA_000404065.3 Pinus taeda
AACTTACCATAGCGCTTTCTTACCATCTCCATATTGACTACTGACATTATTATTTAACTCCCTATATTTTTCCCATCCCCCTACTAAAACTATGTAAATCATCCCCTATGTAAATATCCCTCCCCCTGGTTGAAAAATAACCATAAGTACCCTCAGCAATTGTTCAGTTTGTCTGAAACTTAGCAAGAGCCCTCATGCTGCCCCTTCAAACCATCTTCTAAATGCAATATACTCCTTCCAAAGTATAAAATCCCTTTTTAGGTTATCAGACCCCTTCTGAGGCCTCAAATGCTTTTCTAATGCATGTATCACTCCTTCCGACCGCAATAGACCCTTTCCGATTTCCTTGACACTCTGCAGATCCTAGTAAGCCATCTCGCATCGCCATATTGCAATATTCTCACCACATAGTTGTGCCCCATCCTTTGTTACCCGATGCGATATCGCGATATCAGCGATCGGCAGTCGCAAACATCGCATGTTCAAAGTAAGTACCTTCTCGTTCCCCGCCGATGCGATATTGCGATCGCATCGGAAAAATTCATCGCATCGCATTAAATTATGAGCACCCCGCCACATCACATCTGTACCAGGGACCCACTGCTGACGTCAGCAGCCAAAAAACCGAAAATTCGCGCAGGAAGAAAAATCGTGCTTCGGAGCTCCAGAACAAGAAACAGAGGCAATTTTCGATGCGCGATTAGCGCCGAAGCGCTAATCGCGCATCGCTATGGGAAATAGGCCGTTTTGGGGAATCTTTAGGGAATATTTTGATTCCTTGGCTCGTTTTGCATCGAAAAATCCCGAAATTGCCCGATTTTGCCAAATTAATTCGATTTAAAGACAGGAAAGGACCAGAGACAGAGATTAAAGAGTATCAGATCAAATCAACAGGGAAAAGGCACGTCAAAGAGTATCAGCAAGCGGCGGAAACCATCAACGTAGCGGCAAAGAGTATCAGTGAAGATCTTAACAACGGCCCAAAGCAGGAGAAAATTTAATACCTTCCAACAAAGTCAAAGAAAGAGGGCGAAGCCACTCAAAAACTCTCAAATCATGGTTATTGCACATTTAACTCACACCAGAACAGAATTGCAGATCCCAAAGCACAATTATTCCAGTAGTACTGCATTGAGCCTCTAAGGGTCACATTGCGCTCTTTTTGATTTAGCTGCCTCTAGTGCAGCCCAAAGGACTTACCTGCATTTAATTCCAGCGACAGTTAGGTTTTTAGAAAAAGCTTTTCCGGCAGACCTGTTTAGGTCAACTGTAATAAATGACTTCTGATATTTTGCTTATATATACCACCCTAAAATATGGAGTAGGGGTTGGTTGGTGAGTCGAGGAAGTTGCTTAATCTTTGGTATCTCGACATTTTCTTCAAGCAGAGACCCGCACTGTAACTGTCATACTTTCTACAATCAAAGACTGCTGAAGGCATGGATTCTGAAACTATTTGATGCGTTTAATTGGTCGAGGAGTGATTGTGGAATTCCTGTGCTTCTACATGGTTCAATAAGTGTTTCTCAACTCTGTTAATTTTGATGTTTTGTTTTACCACCGTTCCGCCATCTAAATTGCAGGAAAAAAGAATAGCTTAGGATTTGTTTAACTACACCTTAGGCTCAATTTCTACAATTTTTCATGTTTTCATCAGAAATAGTTATGAACATGTATACTTAAATGATATTGTTTACGCTGTTTCTTTCACATATGAATGAGACTTTAGGAATTCTTAGCTGCTCCTAGATAACCATTCATTCACTTCTCCTCTTTTTTCAGTTTGACGAAAGATTCTCCTTTTCCTTTCATCTCTGATCGGCATTCCATCCTTTCAATAAATTGATAACTGTATCATGTGTGGCTATCCCGCTCCTTAATCCTCTTGTGACCAAGAAAACGCAACAGCAAGCCTTAATCCATGACTCCATGCCCAATGGTTTGAAACTTATCACATCTTACCTTGCCTCTTTGCTTGAAATTTCTACCTTCCATCCAAACACAAACAAAAACCCCTGAGCCAAAAGATAGCCTAAAATCATCAACAAAATTGAATCATTAAGAGAGAGCCCTCTCTGATTGCAGGTGGGCTAGAACCTGCAATCCAAAGATTGGTTTGTGGTTACCTCGGCTATATCCCTACAGGAGCCTAGGGACAACCTGAGGGATAACAGAGCCTATGCTCAACTACCTTTTTCATGAAACGAAGCTTTGGTGTACTTCCCCAATGTACACCCTGTGCATGTGTCTCTCTTCTCTAGTGAACCCTTGGGAAGCCTTGTAGAAATTTGTTGTAATATCTTCAAAGTTCCATGATGTAAGTGACCCAATATCATTTGCCACAACTCACTGATGTTTCAGCTATGCACCTTCTCTACTTTAGTGCTCAAATAACTACATCCTTCTACCTCCAATTTGTAGAGGTTCTTCACTCAAACCCCTATCCTATGGCCATGTGACAAAGGAATGCATTTCCCTTACTAAATATCAAATCATGGCCTCTATCCTCCAACATGGAAACAAAAACCAAGTTCTTTTTCAAACCGAGAACATACATAACATCTCACAAAGTGAGGGAAGAACTAGAATCCCTTTAAAATGTAATTGTATTGATCACAATTGCGCTATATATGCATATGGAGATCCTTCTCCTCCGAGTTACTAAAGAGCTCTTTGTAACCGGTCATGTGGAATGAAGCTCCACTATCTAGGTACCACATACTACCCATCATCGATGACACCATACAAGTGATGAGGGTAAAATCCAGTTCAAACTATGAAGCACCAAATTCACTTGTTGCTCCTCCTGAGGACTTCTTACTAGCCTTCTTGTGTGGAAACTTTGTGGTAATATGTCTCAACTCGTGATAGTCAAAACACTTGATTTTCGACATGTCCTTCTTCTTGCACCCTAACAAGAATCTGATTTGGAACGGGATGACTTCCCCTTTCCTTTCTTTTCCTTAGCCTCTAAGGCACAATTCTACTCATCATCATGCTTTGATGATGATCCATTTCTGGTGTTCTACAAAATCTCTTGTTGTACCAAGTTGGACCATAATCTCTCCCACTCTGGTAGCTTCTCCCTCCCATTAAATGAGTATTGGTAGCTATGCCAACTCTCAGGAAGTCCTAGAAGTGCTAGGCTCACTAGATCATCTTTGAAAATAGTAATCCTGACACTTCCAAGCTCATC
Source organism: Pinus taeda (assembly GCA_000404065.3). Taxonomy (NCBI): domain Eukaryota; kingdom Viridiplantae; phylum Streptophyta; class Pinopsida; order Pinales; family Pinaceae; genus Pinus; species Pinus taeda. The sequence goes on from APFE030036420.1 coordinate 265,627, forward strand.
CCAACATTGGGTGATATTTATTAAGTACAATGAAATAGAGTTTCCCTTCTCCATATTGATCTTTTTGAGTTTTTCCTTCAGTGCTAGCTTCTTGTGGTCACAAACAGGTCTGCCAATGCCTTCCACATTGCAAATGGAGTTTCCTTACTATGGAGATTCAGGACAATATGATCTCAAACTCCTTATAGGATAATCCTTCTCGCTTTTTCAACACACTTTCTCCATTCATCCTGATATTTAGCATCAGATGTTGGAGGCTTCGAAATATCATGATTTACGAATTCCTTCAATTTGTTTTCTTCCAACACTGCCTCCATCCATCCTTCCAAGCTATGTAATTCGAGTCGCCCTCCACGACATACTCAAGTCTCAAACCGTATAATGACATATTGTTGACTCTGAAGTATGAACCTACAAATTTGACTTCACTGACGCAAAAAAATTGAATTATCCTCTTCTATAATGTCTTCAAATCTGATATGATGTAGATTCTTACTTCTAGATTCAACAACTTACGTGATATGCTAAAACATAAGACAATAATCTACTCTACTCATTAGCAAAAATCAAAATTGATCGATGAAAACACTAAGCAGAAAAGGAAGAATTTCAATTACACATAACTCAATATGTTTCTCGGGAAAGAAACTGCTCAAAACCACGCCTATCTATATTGAATTAACTAGAAGATCTTAGAAGAAAATACAATTCTTGTTCAACCTTGAATAATTCCCGCACAAGAACAATCTATCTTTTTGGTTCACAAACCAATTCAAGCTGACACTTAGCCAAATATGCTTCCTTCCAAACTCCTACTTCCTTGAGCAATTCCTTAGGGAATTATCTCATATTTAATTGGGAAATTCCTAGCTCATAATTGCGCAATTCCTAAGAGAATTATCTCATATTTAATTGGGAAATTACCACACTCATAATTGTGCAATCCATCATAGGCCTTCTACTGATTGCATGCACCATCTATAAAACTCAAAAAATTAGACAACTGATAGTACATTATCCCTAAACTCTAATCTTAACTGGGTCTTCCTCTGAACTGACATGCATAAGTTATTTATGAGTGAATCTTTAGTTAACTGGTGGAGCAGTGAAGTTGATCCCCACGACTAGACTTCCTACTAGTTCCTCTAAATGTTTGAACTAGTTTAACTTACTATAACTTTGTTAGACTGAGTTAATTAATTACAACTCAAAAGAACTCAACTTGAACCCCTAAAATTTAGGAATCACTCTACATGACTCTAGATAGACTTCCCACTCAAATTTACTGAGCCAGCTAAGTCAAATTAACTTAGTTAACTATTACAAGTTGCTATGAGAATAGAATTTCAATTTAATTCTTGATTTAATTCAAGGACAAATTAAATTAGGATTTCTTGTTGCTATTTTTAACATATTGTAGTGTTAACACCTGATAAACATATCCATCAAATGCCTTGGATGATCTCCCCATTCTAGTGATTTGGTAAATCATCCAAATAGGGTTGTACAATATCCTTGATATCGTGAAATGTGTAATACATGGCCTGTTAAAAGGTCGCATCCACATTCTTTAATCTAAATGGGAGTTTGGGATAAGAAAATGTTCCCCATGGACAAATGAACATGGCTTTATGCTGATCAATAGGGAGTATATTGATTTGGTTATATCCGGAAAATCCATCCATAAAAGAAAATATTTTGTTATCGACACAATCATCAATGATTTGGTCGATATACGAGGTAGGATAATTGTCTTTGGGACTCTTGGATTGTGTTATATTCTTTCCATGACTAGCTCACCTAGTTAACTAGGGAGTTAAAGGGGGGGGGGACATCCCCCCCTTTGTTGCATCGATTGTGCAACGGGGATGTCACAAGGGGTTTGAGGGGGGTGCTTAGCACCCCTTTATGAGGTCCGGGGCAGCGCCCCCTGGAAATGTTTTTTGGAGAATACATTAGGTGGGGCAAATTTACCTGTGGTTTTGTTCATGGTTTTCGCATATGGTTTTGGGTGCAATGGTTTTTATTCCATGGTATTGGATGCTTCAGCATGTATATATATGTATTGTAACATTGAAAGGAACAAAATGAAAAATCAAGCTGGTAGTCCCAGTTTTGGGATCCAAGGGAAAATCTCTGTGTATATGTGTTTTATGTGTTATGCTCTCACATTGTTTATTTTTTGTGTTTTAGAATTCATATGTAGGTAATTACTGTATGGGGTTAAAACCTACATTTGGTATCAGAGATGTTTTGGATTCAAGGGGATGTCTTTATTTTTGAGGGGTTTTTCTCGGGCCTGTGGTAGACCCTGTTCAATGGGAGATTTGCGGGATCGATTCTGGTGGGGAAAGAAGACAGTGAGCAGTGGAAAGATAGAGATTGAGAAATTTAATGGTCAGAGTTTTGAGTTATGGAAACTCAAGATGGAGGATCTGTTGGTGGATAAAGATTAGTGGATTGCGTTAGATCCAGGTACTAAACCAACGAGAGTGTTCGATGAAGAATGGAAGAAGTTGAATTGGAATGCAAAGAGAACAATAAAATTGTGTGTCTCAGATTCAGTATTATTGAATGCATTAGGGGAAGCTATGGCGAAGGCTTTTTGGGACAAGTTAGGGACTTTGTACCAATCTAAGTCTCTAGTGAATAAATTGTTCCTATGGAATAGTTGTATAACCTGAGGATGAAATATGGAGACTCGGTGACAGAGCATCTGAATGCATTTAATACTGTGTCAAGTCAGTTATTATATGTTGATATTAAAATTTCACATGAAGATAACTGCAACAGTTTATTATGTTCTCTACCAGACTCGTGGGATAGTATGGTTATTGCAATAGGTAGCAATGCAACTGCCTTGCAGTTTGATGAAATAGTCTCATCCTTATTGACAAAGGAGATGAGACGGAAAAATATGGAGAGCCGGAATGGTGATTCATTGTTTGTACGAGGATGGTCCTATAATAGAAACAAAAATAAGTCATCAAGTGGGATGTTAGTGTAGTATTTTCATCCTTCCTCCAGTGATCAAACGTGCTCTTACAAAGTGATTTTAAGGTGTCAAGGTCAAATTTTGTCATTTCAGTGAGTCTTCAAGCAAAATTTGGTCCCTAGGCATTAGGTCTAGGGTTTGATTTTACCCTTGTCAAAGTTGTCCAAATGAAATTCCATGTCACCTTTTAACTGAGTGTACCATCATTCAAATGGTTGTCATCATCATGTCAAGTTCCACTAGGTCATTTTACACCTTGTTCGTGCTTCAGTTGCGCCTGGGCAAGGTTCATTTCCCTCTCCGAGGGTTTTAAAATTAATCTCTCTTGGATGGTCCAATCATCAGAACAACTTGTATCCTGATGTTCATACACCTTCCCCTATCCATAATGTACCTTATTAAACACTTCCCATCACTAAAATCCCCCAAATTCCTCATTTTCGCACAAACCCTGGTTTCTTGTACAACTTGGCAAATTTCTAGGCTAGGCCTGTGTTTTGCCTTTTTGGACCTATTCCCCTCACTTAATTTCTAAGATTCCACTTTTCTATAATTTATAGCATCCCACCCCACTTCCCAAAATTTTCTCAAGTATTTAGAAGCCCCCTATCCCCTTCATTTCGCTTCATTTTGACAAATCCCTTGTCCCAAACATCGGGATAGGTCTCACTCAAATGATGTTTCTGAGCACTGAAAGATGAATTTTGGAAATCGGAGAGCATTTTTTGTCTACAAAATACCAAGGAATAAAAACCTCCTTCACTCTTTACATAGGTGTCATGGGTTTAGAGAAATGTCAAAAATACAATTGCCTTGAGAGAATTGATACACCTCTGAAGTGACCTTGGGAAAATCAAGTTTTCTCCTACCTTGGTTGCCCAAATGACTTTTCTGATGAGTCAAATGATAACTAGACACAAATATATTTTCAATGTGCTATCGTGAGCTCAATTGGGAGTTGAGGAACACCTCCAAAGGTTGACTGCAACAGTACTCTGCCTTGAGGCAACCTCATTTGGCACATTTTGACTAGTCTTGGGATATTTGATTTTTTATAGGGACAATGAACCCCAAATTGCACAATTCAGGTTGTATTGGAAAGTAGACTCAAAGACCTTTCCAATGAGCTATCCTACACCCAATTTGGACACTAGGAAGGCCTCCAAAAGTCTCCTGCAAAAAGGCATGGTGCATATAGCTTTGGGCGCGACGCTTAGGATTGGGAGGTCCAAATCACAAAAATTTTACATTTTTGGATTCAGCATGAAAAATCATGACTGATGGTACATGGACAAGAAATTTGGAGCATTTTTGGGGCATTTGTGGTCACTTGACAAATTTTTGGGCACAAAACAGGTTTTTTCTCCTTGTGCGTTTAGGATTGGGAGCTCCAAATTGGAAATGCCTTGTATTTTTGGATTCAGCATGAAAGATCACGTCTATTGGTGCTTGGATAGGAAATCTGGGCATGATTTGAGTCTCCAGGAGGTCAAAAACACTCAAAAAATGACCTCTCTGCCCCTATTTTGACACACAGGGAGCAGTCTTGGGAGAATGAAGTTTCGGAGGGGCAAATGAGCACCAAATTCAGAAATTCCACTTCGGTTGGAAAGTAGACAGGCCAGGATTTCCAACAAGCACACTTGGGCACAATTGGGACTCCTGCAGGTACCTCAAAAGATCCTCCAAAGTGGCATGACACGTATAGATTTGGGCACAAGGCATATAGAGAAAAAGGTGAAATTCACCTCCGTTTCACGAAATTTCGATTCGCGACTTTCTCCAAGTGGGCCCGCTCATCTACACTTCACATTTTTCAGCACCTAAAGGAAAATTTAAATTATTTTCACTAGAGGATGGCTTCTATCCATGTGGAAAAAGAAGGCAAATGGTCACCCAAGCCATTTGTCATTTTTGTAATGCTGCACCTATAGCTAATGGTTGGCTTTTCACCTCCATTTTGTAATGATTCGAATAACTCCCCAACCCTTGGGCATTCTATCTCCTCATGGCACATTCTATATATTGTATGCAAACTATTTGCAAAGGGTTGGATGGCTTGTAACTTCTGGGAGACTGTGGGAAAGAAACTGTGTTTCTTCATTGTATATTTTTACAGAGGATTAATGAAAGGCAGCGGCTCTGTTTCATGAGATTCATGTGGTTGTGAATGTAGCAAATGTGTCTCTTATGTTTCATATGTATTTCCTTATGTTTCATAGTTCATTTCATATTCATTTCCAGTGAAATTTTCTAAGTTATATAAGGTAGAATTCAATTTTATTGCTCTGCCTGTGGGAAAATTTCATGTTCAGTGTTCTTCTTCTGTTGAAAAGGATTCATGTTGTCCATGCCCTTTTCACTCTCCTAAGCAATCTCTTCATTCTGCGTTGTTTCAAACTAAATTGCTATACTTTCCACCTGTCTTGCCTCATGAAGTAATCTATGCCTTTGTATTAAATTCTCTGTTCATTGCTGTCCATTGGTAGCATACCATCCTAGAAGCACAATCATTCATAAAAATCGCTTCTTATATCCATATTCACTTACTAGCCTAAGATCAATATTTCACTGTAAGTCATCTCAGACCGTTTCATTTATCTATTCACTGAGTGTGACTTGGAGAGAGCCCTCTCCTGTTCTAGTAGGGCTAGCTACTAGACTCAGCGCGGTTTGTGGTTACCCTGAATTTTGCCTTCCTTCACCCTAAGGCGGATTTAGGTGCTAACATAGTGGCGACCATACTGGGGATGGAAAATGGTTTGCTTGAATATTGTTTTGCCCCAGTAAATCTATCAAGCTCAGATCTGATGGTTGATGGTGAACAACGATCAGACATAAGAAGACGGCTAAAATCATTCATCTGGTGACTCCTTTCACTGAAGAATCCAGCGACCAGTGCTTCATGGTGACTCCAATGTAGAGGGATCAGTAGCTTTGAGTTTTTTTTAAAATGGAGCGGATTGCAAGAGGATACACTCCCTGATCTAGGTGGATATTGGTGGCCACCTGCCAAGTCCACCTGGACCCCCACCACTGTCTTTCTCAGCATTTTCAGTTTCCTTAATTGTAGCACAACTTACTATTTTTAGCAGTTTTTCGTTTCCTGAACTTCTGCAGCCGTTTTGAGGCCCTAAACGACGTTTTTTGGGGAATCCGAGGGCAACATGGGTCCATGGAATGGACCGATGTTGCCCGTTCCAACAATGATAGTGCTCGAATAGATCTTTCTAATGAGGTATTGTACGCGTCAAACGGAGATCATATGCTAAAGTTACGACCCCGGGAAGTTGATGTACCAACTTTCCCCCAAACGGGGCCCACAGTTTGGCGTTTCATCTCCTAGGGTTAGGTTTTGGAATGTAAAGGGTTTTTTCATTGTTTCTCAACAATAAATAGGCCTTCGAGCCTCATTGTAACATAGTTCAGAGGCATGTAGCCATCACATCTCTTCTCAGAGATAAGCTACCATCGCCCTAGCTAGTTTCTTTCCATTTCTGATTGTAAGCATGTTTCAGTATTTTCCATTAATGAAATGAAGTATTATTTCCGCTGCATCTTTGTGTATATGGTTATCTCTGTAATTTGTTGCGTTCCTGTTTAAATCGGGATCAGTGGTATCAGAGCGGTCTGCTTTTTCTCTGTTTTTCTTTGCATGTCCCCAACAAGGTCGGGATATAAGGAGTTAGGGCTTGAACTGGTTGAGCCTTTGCAAGACCAGCCTCGCAAATCCCGACGGCCTCCCATGGTAGACGAGAAGAAAGACGAGGGGGTGGGAGATCCCATCAAAATCTTGCTCGAAGAAGCCCTCAAGCAACAACAGAACGTGATGATGGACAACTTTGCCCAGATCCTTCAGCGGCTACCCAGAAGCAACGCATCGGCTTCCAGCAGCTACTCTGGAAATGCCACACCCTTTAAGGTATAAGTTAATTTTGAAATCCCCATATTCGAGGGTCAGATAGACACAGACGCCGAAGATAAATGGTTAAATCTACTAGAGGGTTATTTTTCTGTTCATGAATTTTCGAGCTAGGAAAAGATTGTTTTTGCTCTCCTCAAAGCAGCCCCCTACATCAAGGACTGGTGGGAAACCTACTGCATGCAGAAGGATGAAAGTACTGGCTCACTATTTTTAGCCGCACCCACCTGGGATTCGTTCCGGGATGCCATCAAGGAGCAGTACTACCCTGTCGGGAGCTATGAGGATGAA
>APFE030036420.1:278039-305835 GCA_000404065.3 Pinus taeda
GTTTGAAAATTGACCCTAAAAAAAAACGTTATTCCAGTAGCATCACTTTCGTTTTGAAGTTATATTTTGCACGAAAATTTCGTAGTCACCGCCATTTTTAAAACACGTTCAAAATTGGCACCTAAAAAAAAAAAACATCGTTCCAGTATACACACTTTTCGTTTTTAGCACTGTTTTTTATGTTTTTTTGGGGTTTTTGGGCCAGAGTTCCCATTTTGAGTTTATAGTTCCCGTTTCAAAGTTTACATTGTTAGGGAAGCTTATGGAGAAAAATGCAGAAATTAGGGAAGATTAGCGAAATGTTGCGAATGACTTTGGAAATCTATGGGAAGTGAGTTAGTGTTGGTTGTTTTATGGATGTATGGTTAGCTGAAGTGTCCTGCAAGATATCTGCACATCTACTTACAAAAACTGATCAAAGAAAGGACTAACTATACTATGAAAACAGAAATTTCTCTAGCTTGACCTAATTTCTGACCTACAAACAGAAAATGTTGAACAGTAACCTTTGAACATAAAAGCATGCAGAGAGATCTATTGTAAAATAACAGGAAATGGTCTAGGCAACTGAATCTGAATCAATATATCAATCTTTCTGAACCAAGTCATCACACTAGAAGTTGCATGGACAAGCAAAACTGTGTTTTTGGTGGCAGCAGCAGTGCCTTGACCTCAAATCATAGTCCCAGGAAGGGAGAAAGGAGATCAGGGCCTGTTCTTGGCCTTTTTGAATCTTATTTTGTCACTGCAGTAACCTATTTGAGCAACTGAAATGAAAACAGTTATGCAAACCATCAAAAGCAACCTAATCTAAACAAAGTAAAATGAATCTATGTAACAGAAATTAACTCATGAACTGAAGCAAAAACATATAAGTACAAAGCAGGAGGTGTTGGGCAGCTTGGGTTGGGTCCTAACCCAAGACCTTTAGCCCTCTGAAAGAGATCAGTTCTGGCTCAAAAACTGTTTCATCTTCATTATCAAAAATAATAGTCACATTACATGAACTGTTCTCAAAAAGGAACTCGAAAATGCGCTGAGCAAGCGCTACACAAAAGTGCGAAAATTATACTAATGACTGGCTAATCTACTGAGGCTCTAAACCCCCTTATTTATACAAATGGAGTCCTCCAATAGTCCTCCTAAAATCAAGGAACTCGGCTTCCCAGAACTGGAGATAAATAGCAGTCCTTCTTTACTTGCTCGGTTGTCCCTTGGATGCATCAATGTGGACCTTTGTGCTCCGAGTCGCTGATGGAGGATTCGAGGAAAGGGGTCATAAATGAAGGAGACACCTCCCTACAAATCCTCTTCCCTGTTTTCCTCGAGTATTTGCTACCATTTTCTCATAAATCCCTTGACTTTGTCCAAAATTGACCAAAAAATTTGCATAAAGCACACATTAGACTTCATGGCATAATGACTAACCCAATTCACTCTATTAGCATAAATATAATCAAAAACATGCAATAAACTAATGAGATTGGTGGATTAAGTCAAATTAAGAGGAAAAATGAGCCCATATAGTTACCCATTTCTGGGGCTCATCAGTTGCGCAACTGTTGCATGCAAAGATAGACGAGATATGCCCTTCTTTAATGGTTGAGTAGAGGAAGTGCCTGCAACTGGAGGACTTGGGGCTAGGCCTGACGCTGGTACAAATGGATCTGCATTCAAATGAACATTTTGTTCAACTAATGCCTTCGCCTATAAATCCAAATCAAGATCCTCATCGGAATCAAACTCTGTTGGATGACTCTCCACTACCCAATCTGATGTTGGATCAATATCTTCCAACACAATGGGATTTGAATCAGGTCTTTTGTTCAGCAATTGATTGTGTTTGAGCCGGAGGTTGTACTGAACATCGACTAGATCATTTAATTGTTTTTATCCAAATGGTTTCTCTTCTTCATGTGAATCCTCTCAAAGACAGAACAATTGCGCTCACACCCAATAGCACTGCAAGTTTGACTCAAAATACGAATTGCAAACTTCTGCAATTGAGGACAATGACTACCAAAAGCCTCCCACCATTGTGCTGCAAAAGACATAGTAGTCTAATGAGTTAGCTCAACAAATTATATCCAACTTTCAAATTATAAACAATTTAACAAAATAAGAATTTGAAATTGAAATTTGTGTTTACCTAGCTCATATGCTTTCCTTGCAATATTTGTTAGGTTCTCACCAAAGGTACCTGTGGCTTTGCTAAAACAAGTGACCTGTTGGTGTATTTCCAGCTGATCACTCTCCATAGGTATTTTGCAATAAATGCAGACAATCAATCCATCTTTAACCTCCCCACCCAAAGGTCCTACCTCTCGAGCTTTATAATGATACCTTGGGTTCAAAAAATACCCTGCTGCATGTATAGGGCGATGGAGTTGATTGTTCCATCTTTCATCAATGATTGCCTAAATGGGCCCATACTTATTCACTCTATCCTTGTATGTTGTCTTGATTTGCTCATTTGCTTGAGACATAGCCTCATAAATGAAGCCCATAGCCAATTTTTCCCCATCCACCAACCGCAACACCTTAACTAGTGGCTTAGCAATCTTCACAATCTATTCTACCTTTTTCCAAAATATTTCTTCATTAACTTTCTTTTTCAAATCTTTTCCATCGTGTTTGTGAGACCACTCGCTTTTATTCCATTCATCATCGGAAAACATCTTTTGCAAGTTTCTATGTTGGGAAAGCATAGATTGCAATGTCAAAAAATGAGTTGCAAATCTAGTGATGGAAGGCCTAATAATATCCCTGCCCCTGTGTGTCTCCTCATCAATCTCAAAATCCATGAATTATTGTAGATACATTTTGTTATGTTTTTGGCATGCTCTACAGTGTTCTTGACGAAATCTAATTTTCCAATGTCCTCAAGCATGACGTTCATGCAATGTGCAGCACATGGGGTCTAAAAGATGGTTGTGTTTTTCCTCTAACAGTTTACCATCAAGAATATAGTTAGAGGCATTATCTGTGATGATTTGAACAACATTAGCCACCCCCACCTCCTCAATAACCTCATCCAATAGTTGAAACAACAATTGTCCACATTTCACCCTATCAGATGCATCAACTGATTTTAGAAACATGGTTCCCTGTGGACAAAATATAAGAAAGTTTATGATGGTATAGTTCCTTTGATCAGTCCATCCATCTAACATGATGATACATCATGTTTTTGTCCATGAGTTTTTGAAATCCTTCAAATATTCATCAATAGAGGAAATTTATTTTCGCAAACGACACCCCCTTAACTCATGCATAGTAGGGCCTTTGAAGCCCTTTCCAGCAGCAAATATGGCATCAAACATAGGCTCATAATATGATGAACGGGAATCATTGAAGGGGATATCAGCATCATACCACCTTCTAGCTATGTAATCACAAGCAATCTCCCTCGATTATTTCTTCCAATGGTCGTCTAAAGTGGGTTGCATATGACTTCTACTAGCTTGAGGACCATGTGCATCTAACGGAGAGGCAGGTGTGACAGTGAAATAACTTTTGATATTCATATCACCCTTCTTTTTCATTTTACCCTTACCCTTTTTTTCTTGCATGGACTCCAAAGAGGGAGGAACATAGCAGAAAGGGTTGGATGCATTAGTACAAGGGATAGATGAAGAGCCCTCAAAATCAAAATGGGGGACCATTGGTAGCCATCATTTGTTGTATACTCCTCTTCCTCCCAATTTCAGCCTCTATTTCTTTTTCCCTAGCTTTTTCTTCCTGAAACTTCTCAAAGTTATTTAACAAAACCTTCCTAATCTTCCCAATTTGTGGTGATTCACATGGAGTAATTTGGCTCTAATACCAGCCAAGTGTTGTTTCCGCCTATGAACGCCCCCAAGACCCTCAATTTTTCTATTGCAAAATTTGCAATGCATTTGATTATCAACCATTTCAACATATACCCAAGCAACATCTTTCACTCTAAGAGCCATTTTTTGACTTGGAAATGAAAGTAAAAGAATCTGAAAATGAAAACAAAAAAATAACATTGCTTCAATGTTCATTTCTTTCACAAAAAAAAAAAAAACTCTTTTCAATTTCCAAATTTGCACAAAAATATAAATACGCAAAAATAGATTTTAGAAGTAAAAAAAAATACCTCTAGGCACAAACCAACTCCTCAACGTTGCTCCAATGGCTACCCAAGAATCTTCTCACTACTGCTCCAATGTTTGCCCAAAACTCTTCACTGTTGCTCCAAAAACAAACTCCACAACTCTTCACAAACTCCCCACAAATTGTCAAACAAATGCAATGAGATAGTTGTGAGGAAATGAGAGGGGTTGGGTAGCTTTTATAGGATTGGGAGAGGTAAATGGACCTCAAAATCACCCTAAGGAAAATTAGAATTGGTTGTGGGGTCCAATTTCCCCCCCAAAAAAATTCGTCGGTCGTGCTTTTGTGTTGGTAACCAAGCCGGCCATGTTAACTCGGGCTCGGCCGAGCCGAGCTGGTTTGTTACCGAGTCGGCCGAGCCAGTGACCGGCTCGGTCGGCTCCGTAACAAACCGGCCAGCCGTTCCATTTTGGCCACCGAGCCGACTCGGCCAAGCATTGGCTCGGTCTAGCTCGGTCAAGTCAGAGTCGGCTCAGCGGTTTTTGAAAACATTGATGTTTGTAGGTCGATTTGAAGAGGTTTGGTGACAAGTTCTTTGGAGGATACTTTGCATAGACAAGATGACCTTTTACATGGTGTAACATGACTTCATTGACATGACAATGACTTCTATATTTTATGACTAGATGACAAATAAATCCTAAAGACTCCCAATGGGAGTCTTGACTCAAAAACAAAATCCTTGCTCATGAAACCCATGAAGCAAGTCAATAAAATAATTTTCATTTTCTTATTTACATCTCTTTACATAAAATCATAAATTACATGTCATTATGAAGACCAAACCTAGTTACAACTTTCAACAAATATTCATAGGCATAAAGCTATTACAACAATATTTATCAAGGCATTATAGCTCATCATGTCACTAGCGAGTATTTGAACCTAGGTGGGAACGATAATAGCCATTTTTCCCAACCTCCCAAGATAACCCCAATTGATTTTGGAAGCTTATTTATGTTGTTTTTCTTTAGACTAACAAACCCAATGGGTCCAATGATCACCCCTAGGTGAATGGTGATACAATACTACCTATCATGGTGATACTAAAATGGTCCCCTTTGAGGCAATTTATGGACAACCATCCTCATCTGTGATCTCGTACTTGACAAGTCTACATTGGCTTTCTTTGTACCCTCAGAGAAGCAACACGTTGATCAACATCGCTCCAAACACCATTTTGATGAAGATGATAATGTGTTCTTGCTTCTCCAACCCTATAAACAAACCTTGCTCAAGGAGAAGAGCCACCAAAACTTAATGCATGTGTTTTATGGACCCTATACCATCCTCAAGCATATAGGTCTAATGGGTTACAAAATGACGCTGCCTTGAAATTCTAAACTTCGACTACTCTTTCAGGTGTCCTACTTGAAGAAGTGCTTGGATCCAATTGCAAATATCAAACCAGCCTTCCAGAATTGGATAAGGAAGGCTCCTTTTGATTGCAACCTAGGGTTGTTTTGGACAAACATGAGCATCAACTTTGCAAAAGCGCTATCCACAAAGCGTCAATCCAATGGAAAGATACATGGCCTAAAGACGTTACATGGGACCAACATAGATTCTCCACCAATATCCACATCTACAACCTTGACGATAAGGTTGATTTGTAAGGAAGCTCACACTCGAACTCCCCAAATTGATGGCATAGATTGTTACTTAATGATTAAGACTCATCTTTATTAAATAAGATCCCATATGGTAGCAAAATATTGAAATCAAATGGACTCATTAAAGAAGATCCATTAGTTAGTGGTTGAGGCCTCATTAAAAGAGGTCCACTAAGTGGTTAAAATTTTAGTCAATTGAAAACTATATGCAATAGAAGCTATGTAATTGATTGTCAAGTGAAACTTATTGTATTTTAAGCTTTGTTCATGTTTGAGGTTGCCCCATCGAAAATGAGACTAGTCAAAATTGGCTTTAGTTCTAAATATCAATAGAGATTTGCTTACTACTATCATTTTCCAATGTTTCTATTTATTTAGTCTTTGCAGCTATATTTCCCTTTGGCTCACTCTATTCATTTGTTTTCCACAAAGATATTACATTTATTTTGCCCTAAATGTTTTGCTTTTGCTAACAAGGAACACCATACTTAACATCCATTGTCATGAGGAGATGGCATTATCGTTAACTCCCTCTTGGCTACATGGTACAAAATAATCTAATCATGAAACGATGTTCCTTCATTTGCATAGCAATCAAAACCATAGTTATACTCCCCACTTACTTGATCGAGTTAGATGTCTTCAAAGTCTCGAGGATTCCAATTCATTTTGCACACCTTCTCACCACTAGGTTTTGTGGATTGATTCTTTTGTAGAAGAAAGATGACTAAATTGAAGTCTTGAAAGAAATAAACTCATCGCTTTAATAATTCTTGGAGAATTTGGAAGCTCACTAGCACACTGGTAGCTTCCACAAACATTAGAAAAAATCCAAGGTCTAAAGTAAGTTTTTCAAAGACAAATATAAAATAACAAAAGTATATGCCACATCATAACTATTATCTAGTTAGGGTAGATATAATTTTTGTACTATGATACTTTCCATATAAAGTAGGCTGATGTTAAGAAATGAAAGTTAAAAACAATAATGAAATATCTAGACTCTGGTACATACATAAAAATAAAAAATAACAGATTTTAACACTTCAACATATGTATAATCATATTTCGTATATTTAATATTAAATTTAAAATTTAAATTTACAAAATAAATTAAATTGTTAATACATATAAGTATAATAAAAATAATATTAAAGACATATTCATTATTATTCGTTTATATAAATTTTATAATAATTGCATGATAATAAATGTATGCTTTTACACAAGAAATTTCAGAGAAATCCTCCACCAAAAAATGTGTTTCAACAGTGAAAATTTGAATTAGTATGTTTAAATGGTAAAAAAAATAATGTTTTCTCATGCATTTACAATTTAGTCATTGCAAATTCACTAAAAGTTGTGTGGTTACTTGTTTAAAGTAAAATTTAATTCTGCATTGATGCATACCCACATTCGATATTTTCAGTAACCATGAAGTACTAGAATTTTAGAAAGAATGAAAAAAATGAAAAACATATTTCTCTTATTTCCTCTAGAATACTTCATAGAGTTGTGAAATTTAATTCTGCATTGATGCATACCCACATTTGAAATTTTCAATAACCATGAAATATTGGAATTTTAGAAAGAAAGAAAAAATGAAAAACATATTTATTTTTTTAACTCGAGAATACTTCATATAGTAGAAAATATCATTTATCCTCTTAAATGTCATATATATATATATTATATATTATATATATATATATAATATATATATAAGACGATGGAATTCCAAATTAAACCGATGAATTCCAAATTAAACCATTATATATATATATATATATATATATATATATATATATATATATTGCCCTAAGAGTTAACTCAATCGGTCAAATCAGTGCCTCGCCAATCGGGAGGTCACAAGGTCAATTCTTGGGGTCAGATCAATAAATAGGCCAAGGGGAGTGATCCCCTTCGGGGTCAATCTACCCTAGTGTTGTACCATGGACATAGCGGCTACCCAGTGACCATGGGTATCCGTGAACCACACGTGGAAGATATACATATATATATATGAAGACAATTGAATTCCAAATTAAACCCCATTATGATTGTTAAAAACATAAGATTTGATCTTTTGACCACTGGAGATCGTGATAATATTAAGTACTCTATATCTAATGTTCCGTAGGTGTTTTTATCCAATGCGGGGTTCATATCTCAAGCAGATTTTACCAAGACCTTAACTAACATGGATTTATACATGGTTATATTAAGTACTCTATATTTAACGGTCCAAAGGTGTTTTTATCCAATGCGGGGTTCATATATCAAGAATATTTTACCAAGACCTTAACTAACATGGATTTATACATAGTTAACTTAAAATAAGATTCAATCTTGTTTGAGTTTTATTGCTCCAACTCAATGATTATCATTGACCAAATTTCTTGATATTGTACTGGTTATTGAATTTCTACTAAACAACATTTTTTTTATTATGAAGCCCATTTTAGACCTCAAATTTCCTCTTATCTTTGATTATGAGAGGTCAAATTTATAAACCCAACTTTCAACATCACAAATCACAACACCAATATCCACTCTGCCTAGGTTCCTTTTGGAGGCTCCATAGAGTTTAACCCAAAAAAAAAAAAGCAAAAAAATGAAACCTCCTAGTGATTAATATAATTCTCCACTGAGCTTAGGATGATGAACTCATCATTTTCAAAAGCCTCTCAGTGCTGGTGGCCTTATTTAAATCCAGAGTCCTAGTGCCATTCCCAAGGCCTTAGGGATTGGGCTTGTCGTTTTCAAAACCTCTCAGTGCTGGTGAGCTTATGTAAATCCAGAGTCGTGGAGCCACTCCCAAAGCCTTGAAGGATTTCAACCAGATGACCTCTATTACTCTAAGCCTACATGTATTCATTTTCCATCTTACACCTCTATTACTCTAAGCCTAGATGTATTCATTTTCCATCTTAAATTTATGCAGCTTGGTTTCACTTATTAGCGAAGAGGTCTTCACCAAGGGTTTTTTTAATCTGCAAACAAGGATTGGGTTTTGGTCACACAAACTTCCAGTAGAGACATGCCTTGAGACCAAACTCCATAGATTCTTAACAAACCCAAGAACTTTAATTCTGAAATCAAACCAATTTTTGTTATCGTTATCCTGTGTTATGATATGGAGGCTGACTCAATTGTTAATTAAACTTTCATGTTATAATTTGTTTTTAGTATCCTACGAAAGTAATTATTCACCTCATTTGCGGTTCCTTTTGTTTTTCACGCAAATGGGGCAATGTATTGCAAGGTTGAATGCCACAATACTTATATCATTAAATCGCTCAAATCTAACGAATCTTTGTTTTACCTAAAAAGGATTTTGAATTATAACTATTAGATATAAGTATGAATGATTAAATGCTACCATTATGTAAGAGGGAATCAACTTAATGAAGTTTAGAATAATCCAAGCACAAATACAAATGGATAATAGCAAATCCATACTTGTGGTATTGATGTTGCCTGAAACAAATTCCATGTTCACAGTATGTAAATGTAGGCATCAAACTCTGAAATATGAACATTTCCATTAATAAAAACTTGTAACTCCCAACTTTTAAATAGTCAAAAGAATCAGATCCAAACCATGTGAAAAAAGAACTAATTCCTTTACAAAATTAAACAGTACATATGAAGCATGCGAATTCAGAAAAGAATATAATAAGGGATCAGTTCTGCACTAACAACTATCTAAGTGTTCCCCTGGATTATGTCCAACCATTGTAACAGCACTGGTGGATTTAGTCAGCTTCTGTTTTCACAGATGGAGGCACAAAAAACTTGGCCAACACTTATCTTTAGGTCAGAGGACAAAGCAATCTGTCGTGCAGAACTGACAATGCTTAATAACATCATAAAAATCATTCCAAAAAGGAATTATTTCGATCAACATCATATCTTGTTGAAATTAAATTATGATGCCTAAAAGAAACACCTTGTTCCAGTTGTGCACTTTACAGCATTTATTACTTTTCAACTGGAAAGGGATCATTATCACTTCCCATTCATGATGAAATTGAACATATTTCTAACCCTATATCAACTACCACTTATGTCATAATTTCTGTTGAAATGTAACCACCGCATCAGACTTGTCTCCATTTCGTAATAATCCAGAGGAACTGGCATTTACCTCTGTCACTAAGGCCCCTGAACTAGCTGACGGTGACACCGATAAAGGAACTGTAACAGTTTTGCTCACAGGTACAGGCCTGCTAAGTTGAGGATTTAAATCAGGCTGCTGGTTCCTTTTCATTGTCATTGCTGCCTCTGTTGAATACTGTGTGGCTGTATAGATAAAAATTATCTTCATAAGACCCTCTTTCAGAAAATTAAATGAACTCACATAGCAAATAATGTATGACCATAAATCAATCCAGCAAAAGAGTCATTAGGTACAAACCTCTTCTTTTGCCGACATCAATAATACTCCGAAGACAGTCACGAAATTCTGACAGGATAATTCTCTCTTGTTCGGCAAATGTTTGTGTTGTATGATGACTACAAGGCTTCTTACAACCACCAGAGGGTGAAGACGGGGCTGTAAAGAGAGTATCTTGTTCATCACACATCAGAGCTAAAGTACCTGGTGACATGGCTCTTTGCTTAGAAAAATTGGCACCGCTATCAAATTCTGCCTCTTCAGCACAGTTAGTAGATGATGCACCAGCAGCAACCTTGTACCCTTGGTCAGTCTCCAACCTGTCATCTCTAATCTGTTCATTACGAAACTCATTCTGAGTTGATGATTCAGGGGAGTCTTTGTTATTTGTCAAACTGTTTCCCTTGGCTGCTTGCTTATCCAAAGGCCCAATTTCCAAACTTGTTTGAGCTGCTGATTAAAATCAGAGATGTAAATTCTCTATCAAATCTATGACAAACAAAAATCACATTATTTGCTTCAAGTTATATTTTTGACATAAATCCATGCATTCACAGAAAAACATACAAGCAATAGAGTGCCGTCTAGTTTTTTTGAGAATTTAGATGAAACGAAACTAATTTTAAATTAATTTGTAAAAATGAAAAGCATTGGATCACCTCCACAAGCATTTGCAGCTTCTCTGGAAGCAATGACAAGAAGTTGGCAGAGACCTTTAACAGTGTCTGTCTGGACCACATCAGCCAAAAGAGACCTAAATAGCAATATCATAGCTGTTAGGATTATGGACTAACAACACATTACTCCCAGGCTTCAACTGCTATAGTCAAGTACATCACAATGCTAATTGAAATTAGTGTTTTTTGCATTACTCATTAATAAATACAAAATTAATAACAAAATTGGAGATCAAGACAAAAATAGACCTTCGGCCTTCTAAAAACCTTGCCTTGAATAAACTACCAAACAAATAACTTCTCATATGAAGAGTAATAAAAATACCTCCACGCTAAAAAATTGATAAAAATAGACTAAATGTACATGGTGCTTATTATTAACAATAACATACCTGTAAATAACCTTAGATGATGGAATCCCCAAAGCTCCAGTTCCATTAACTGTTGAGAGGGGAGGATTTGAAGCATTCACTGTGGAAGATATATTTTTCATTGTACTTCCCTGTTAAATTCCAATAAAATAATCTTATATATATTAAACCTTGCATTCAATAACTACCATTATCTAGAGAGTTCCACATTGAGATAAACCATTTACAAAGTTCAGCATGCCTTGTCAATTAGTCATCTGTTTCCAAAATCAAATCAAATTACTCACCAGTAGAAAATTGAAGTGAACAAAGTTCCTTCTTCAGATTAATTACTCCAGAAGATTTGAAATATAAAGTTATCCATGAGGATACAAATATTATATATTAAATATATGAATAAGAATGACCATACAATGAGAGTGAGAGGCTTGCGTATATACCAAGCAGGTGTCTCTTCATGGAAAGTCATGTCTCATTTAGACATGACTCTTCAACCTAATTACTAATTAACTAATCATTATTTATGATTATTATCATTTACATTATTTTACATTATTTCATATATATTTATTCATAACATTGCCTTCCTCCTCAAAAAGCTTTGTCCTCAAAGCTTGTCGATGAAAAAGGCTTGATCTCTTTTTCAATTTCGAATGTTTTTTCGTCTCTGAACAATGATCTTCGCCGATACAAGTTGATATGATCTTCTAAGTGAGAAACAAAATTGTCGCACTGAGAAGGGATCAGACCATCCTAGATTAATCTTCTGTGTAATATTTTGATCACTGGAATTTTGTAACGACTTGTCATCATAGGACTGGATTGAGGTTACATCACTATTCTCTAGAACATCAATTTGGTGTTTTTGTTCTAAATGGTCCCAATACGTAGCTTGGTTGAGTTGTCTACTCTCATTATTTGGATATCGATAGGGAACTTTTTTGGTTTGACTTTCCCTTATTAGGTGCGAGGAAATTTTTTGATTTTCTTCTTGTGAGGATGTCGCTGAGTTCGTTACCAAACCTTTACTTGGGATGTTCATCCTCTAAACTACAATATCTAAGTGTGTATTTTCTTCAACTTGCTTGTCTTCTTCGTGAGTTGTGACATTCACTAGATTGGTATCTGCACCCTTATTTTTAACTTGAAACTGCTACGACTGGAGACTTTGATACTTCTTGAGCAAGTTGTTCTAACTTATCTGTTAATGACTTTTTGTCCTTTTTAAGTTTCTTGATTTGTGTTAATAATTTTTCACTATGGTTTTTCAGCCGAGAAACTTCTTCACTTTTGTCAGCGGTGATTTTGTCAACTTCTTTTTGCATTTTTTGTATCGTTTTTTTACTTTATTGAAGAATTACTTTTGAGGTTTCTTGTGTGTCTTCTGGTGTCACTGAATCTGACTTCAAGGTAACATCTTGTAACGTTATTTTTTTTCTTTTTGTGGGAAAAGGTAAAAAACTTATTTTTCGTATTTAGAATAAAGGACCCTAGAGTTTCCATCCAGAGTGAACCCAAAACAATGTCACTATCGTCAAAAAATAAGGTTTTCACAATGAATTGTGAGGTAAAAGTATAATCCCCAATACTTAATTGTAGATTGTTTATGTTGTATTGTTTGTTACTTGTGCCAACAAAAAAAATTTCGACTATAGTCGATTCAGAAATTACTAATTGGTTAGCATATTTAGTACTAACGTAATTACTATCTTCAGTAGGACTAATAGAGATAATATTATCTCTTCCTGCCAGTAATCCTTTGATTTTAAATAGTGTACTAACACATTTAATAAAAGTTTTAGGAAATATTTTCTTATTGGTTTCCATTTTTCTTCACTTATTTTACCTCCCATTTTTTTATAATTTTTATTGTTATTTCCTATATATAATATAATATATATATATATATATATATATATATATATATTTCATATTCTTAAACCTTTGTACCTTTGTGTCTTATCTTTTTAATATCACCCTTTTTTCTCTGCGATATAAATTTTGAGAGCATATATATATTTTTTTAAAATACCTTTTCTTACTTCAAATGAAATTTTTTTATAACCTTAAGGGTGATATGGAATACTGCAATTATTATTATTATTATATATAATCTTCACCTTACCATACGACCTCTAATTTCTCCAAGTTACTTTATGCTTAGCGTACAAACTCGTTTAACCTATAGACTCATACAGTCGTGATTGTACACAAATGTTTTGTACTCTTCCAATGAGAATGGCGTGACCTAATTTGTTTTTCAAGCACTCGAGTCAACCCAGGGTTTGGTTTAATAGAAAGATGCGATCGTTATTAAGGAAGGATGTGTCGATTGGATCAGTGATTGGTTGGTGTGGCTTGAGGTTGTGGGTGTGTCGTTGTAGGCAGTTGCAGATGCCAGTGTTTGAGCATAATAATGTCACCGAGGTTGCAACGGGAGGAGAAGGATTCAACTGACGAAATGATGATTGTGGGCTCGGTCAGGATGACAAACGGCGTGTGGAGGTTACTGTTGTAGGAAACGTTGGCGATTGCAGGTGATGCGCATAGCCAGGTGGGGACAACAGTGGCAGGAAATGCGACCGCAGACCGGGCCAGGTAAGTCGTTTCAACTCTTTTCTTCTTCTTCTTCTTCTTCTTCTTCTTTTTAAATAAAAACCTTTAATTTCTTTTCTTTTTTTATAACTTTTTTTTATTATTAGTTTTCCCCTATTTTTTTTCTAATGATATATATATATATATATATTTTTCTAATGATTTTTTAATATATATATTTTTTGTCTTGATTTTTTTTAATTGTTCTTGACTATTTTTTTTTTAACATACATATATATGGCCAAAAGCCTAGTAGTGGAACTGGCAGAATGGAGAACCTCCGAGTTGTAGCGAAACGCTTGACTTTGACGACAACAATGTTGACGAAGTTGATGGCCAAAGGCCTGGTGGTGAGCCAACATGGCTCCGATACCAAATGAAGCGAGCAAAGTTCCTTCTTCAGATTAAGTACTCCAGAAGACTTGGAATGTAAAGTTATCCATGAAGATACAAATATTATTTATTAAATATATGAATAAGAGTGATCATACAATGAAAGTGAGAGGCTTGCTTATATACCAAGCAGGTGTCTCTTCATGGAGAATCATGTCTCATTTAGACATGACTCTTCAACCTAATTACTGATTAACTAATCATTATTTATGATTATTATCATTTACATTATTTTACATTATTTCCTATATATTTATTCATAACATTCACTTCCTCCTCAAAAAGCTTTGTCCTCAAAGCTTGTCGATGAAAAAGGCTTGATCTCTTTCTCGGTTTCGAATGTCTTTTCGTCTCTGAACAATAATCTTCGTCGATACAAGTTGATATGATCTTCTAAGTGACAAACAAAATTGTCTCACTGAGAAGGGATCAGACCATCCTAGATTAATCTTCTGTGTAATATTCTGATCACTGGAATTTTGTAACGACTTGTCATCATAGGACTGGATTGAGGTTACATCACTATTCTCTAAAACATCAGTTTGGTGTTTTTATTCTGAATGGTCCTGATACGTAGCTTGGTTGAGTTGTCTACTCTCATGATTCAAATGTCGATAGGGAACTTTTTTGGTTTGACTTTCCCTTATTAGGTGTGAGGAAATTTTTTGATTTTCTTCTTGTGAGGATGTTGTTGAGTTCGTTACCAAATCTTCACTTGGGATGTTCATCCTCTAAACTACAATATCTAATTGTGTATTTTCTTCAACTTGCTTGTCTTCTTCTTGAGTTGTGACATTCACTCGATTGGTATCTGCTCCCTTATCTTCAACTTGGAACTACTACGACTGGAGACTTTAATACTTCTTGAGCAAGTGGTTCTAACTTCTAACTTATCTGTTAATGACTCTTTGTCCTTTTTAAGTTTCTTGATTTGTGTTAATAATTTTTCACTATGGTTTTTCAGCCAAGAAAATTCTTCACTTTTGTCAGCAGTGATTTTGTCAACTTCCTTTTGCATTTTTTGTATCATTTTTTTACTTTCTTGAAGAATTACTTTTGAGGTTTCTTGTGTGTCTTCTGGCGTCACTAAATCTGGCTTCAAGGTAACATCTTGTAGCGTTATCTTTTTTCTTTTTGTGGGAAAAGGTAAAAAACTTATTTTTCGTATTTAGAATAAAGGACCCTAGAGTTTCCATCCAGGGTGAGCCCAAAACAATGTTACTATCGTCAAAAAATATGATTTTCACGATGAATTGCGAGGTAAAAGTATAATCCCCAATACTTAATTGTAGATTGTTTATATTGTATTGTTTGTTACTTGTGCCAACAATTTTTTTTCGACTATAGTCCATTCAAGAATTACTAGTTGGTTAGCACATTTTGTACTAACGTAATTACTATCTTCAGTAGGACTGATGGAAATAATAATATCTTTTCCTGCCAGTGATCCTTTGATTTTAAATAGTGTACTAACACATTTAATAAAAGTTTTAGGAAATATTTCCTTATTGGTTTCTATTTTTCTTCACTTATTTTACCTCCCGTTTTTTTATTATATTTTTATTGTTATTTCTATTTATATATATATATTCTTAAAACCTTGGCACCTTTGTGTCTTATCTTTTTAATATGGCCCTTTTTCTCTGTGATATTAAATTTTTGAGAGTATATATATATATATATATTTTTAAATACCTTTCTTACTTTGAAATGAATTTTTTTATAACCTTGAGGGTGATATGGAATACTTCATTTATTATTATTATATATATATAATCTTAACCTTACCATACGACTTCTAATTTCTCCAAGTTAATTTATGCTTAGCGTACAAACTCGCTTAACCTACAGACTCATACAGTCGTGACTATACACAAATGTTTTGTACTCTTCCAATGAGAATGGCATGACCTAGTTTGTTTTTCAAGCACTCGAAGCAACCCAGGGTTTGGTTTAATAGAAAGATGCGATCGTTCTTAAGGAAGGACGTGTTGATTGGATCAGTAATTGGTTGGCGTGGCTTGAGGTTGTGGGTATGTCATTGTAGGTAGTTGCAGATGCCAATGTTTGAGCACAATAGTGTCATTGAGTTTGCAGCGGGAGGAGAAGGATTTGACTGACGAAACGATGATTGTGGGCTCAGTCAGGCCAACGAAGGGTGTGTGGAGGTTACTACTGTAGGAAACATTGGCGATTGCAGGTGGATGCACATAGCCGGGTGGGGACAACAATGGCAGGAAATGCGACCACAAACCAGGCCAAGTAAGTCGTTTCAACTCTTTTCTTCTTCTTCTTCTTCTTCTTCTTCTTCTTCTTCTTTTTAAATAAAAACCTTTAATTTCTTTTCTTTTTTTATATCTTTTTTTTATTATTAGTTTTTCCCTATTTTTTTCTAATGATATATATATATATATATATATATATATATATATTTCTAATGAATTTTTTATATATATTTTTTTGTCTTGATTTTTTTTTAATTGTTTTTGACTATTTTTTTTTTAACATATATATATATGGCCAAAAGCCTAGGAGTGGAACTCGCAGAATGGAGAACCTCCGAGTTGTAGCGAAATGCTTGACTTTGACAACAACAATGTTAAAGAAGTTGATGGCCAAAGCCCTGGTGATCAACCAACGTGGCCCTGATACCAAGTGAAGTGAATAAAGTTCCTTCTTCAAATTGATTACTCCAGAAGACTTGGAATATAAAGTTATCCATGAGGATACAATATTATATATTAAATAAATGAATAAGAGTGATCATACAATGAAAGTGAGAGGCTTGCTTATATATCAAACAGGTGTCTCTTTATGGAGAATCATGTCTCATTTAGACAGGACTATTCAACCTAATTACTAATTAACTAATCATTATTAATGATTATTATCATTTCCATTATTTTACATTATTTCCTATATATTTATTCATAATAAAAATCCAAACTTTTCTTTACTCATACACACATAAAACTAAAGCCATAGACAGCATAAGGACCAAGAATTCAACATCTATATGACTATACCTGTAGAGCTTGAGATGTTTGGCGAGAAGCATGTTCCTTTGGTGTTTGATGAAATAGGACTTCCTGAGTTTTCCTCTTTTTGCTAGGAGAAGGAGACGAATAACCTACAGGTGCAGTTGTTCCAGACACAGAAGCATTTGATACAGGCTGAGGATAATTTAAGCTTCCGGTAATATCACTTTGATAGAGAGCCTTTCTTTCTTCACTGTTTTCGTAATTCTTGCAATCAATGCATTTGCAATTTTCAGAGCATAAAATATTTCCTTGGAAACATTCACAATACTTCTTCAAGCACCCCGATTTCTTGCAATGACACCCTTTATTATGTTTAGCTGGAAGAAGTTGCTCTCCCATATCTTCCTGATTTTGAAAGACAGCATTCTGAAATAGAGTCAGCAATATGTCAAGAATTCCAGAAAACAAACGACTAGTATAGTCTTCAAAACTCCACTACCTTTAATATATTGTTGCAATAAAAAATTTATGCGTGAGTAAAGACTAATAAATTATAATTTACAGAAATTGACGCAAATGAACTAACAAGTGAATCAGCAAATCACTGTCACGCTAACACTACATAAGTTGAGAGGAGCATAAAATCATGTAGGGCTAATTTTCGATCCATGTTTTTTTAGCAGTCCAATCACTGATGTCTGATGTTATCAAATAGCACTTTCGATGTTTACACCATATAATGTTAGGCATTTTGATTTTTGCCAAAACTGGACAATTATGTTTATAACCATGAGGTGAAAAGAGAAGCTGGTCACAAAATTTTTACAATAAAATAGATAAAGCATTTGATTTGAGAAGATCAGGTATAGAGAATTATGTGGAAAGTTTTCATTGACAATGTGTGCATTAACACAGGGCAGATAAGAAGTTATTAAAATGCAGCATTTACAAGGTAATCAACAGATGAATTCACAGAGCAAACACAGCAATCTCCAACACAATACAAAGCAACTTCAGATCCATATTCCCAGGTGTATCTCAATTTGATTCTGAACCCAATCCCATCACAATGACCCTTTTCCAGTCCTCTTTGTCATGGAAAAAAAAATGTTACAAGCCTTGGCCCATCACAGCAAGAGGTTCAGCTCATACGACACCTGGGGGAATTGTTTGTCAATGAATTACATCAAGAGAGGCCTATTTAACAGGGGAAATTGTGCAGGGCAACTCTAAGGTAATAAAGACAAGGTTGGAATGGGGTAAAACAACACAAAGGTGCCATTTATGGAGTACAAGAATTCAGAGTTTAAGGATAACCTTTGACTCATGGATGCACCAGGACGTGTCAAGCAATGGACAAGTAAGACTGATTTGAAATGAGAAGGCATATGCCCGACAAATCACTTGAGGTTTCTAAGCTCTTGGGCTTCACCTAAGTTAGGATTTTAGCCTCTAAATCCCATAAATAATTTTATCTCACTAGTAGAATTTCACATAAAAATATGAATAAATAACCATTTTAGAGGGTTTTTAGAGGCTTCCACCCTCTTTGTCTCTTTGGTTTAAACTTTAAAGGTTATATACTAACCCATGAACATTCAAGAATCCTCTTGAAGTTAAAAAAAAATAGGTATATCCGATTCAGATAATGAAATGATATGTGTATGTTTTACCTATTACCACACAATCTAGCAAGGGTCCTAGGAGGGGTTCCAAAGGGACTACTACTAGACCAAGTGACAACAACGGGACAAGGACCCACTGTCACCACAGTCAATGTCCCCTGCTCTTTATGGACTTTCACCGATGAGAGGAGTCCCAGTATTAGGGAAATCACCAAAAAGATAGGGGTTAATAACAATGTACAATGTGATTTCCAAAGCCCATTCAAGGGAGAGACTCAAATAATAGCTTGCTTGCTTCTAGGGCAAGGTAAGGGGTTCTCCAAGAAAGGCTCAAAGGGAAGCTTAGACCTAGGAAATAGGGATATTCTCTTATGAAGGATATCCTAGACCTAAGACTCTCTAAGGAGACAAGGTTCTTCAAGCGGTCTTGTATGATAAAGAATGAGGATAATGGGACCACAAAGGAGCCTTGGGAAGATCCAAGCTTGACCTAGAGTTTGAATGATCTTTAAGAGAGTGTCTAGGTTAAACAAGGATAGGGAAAGGTCACAAGAACAATAAACTTCCGTTCGAGTTTTTGGGCAAATAGACACTTCGTTCTACAAATTTTGATGGAGTTTCAAGGTAAAAGTGCATAGACCAACCCCTAGGAACATTCGTTCTTCTTGTCAAAATGAATAACATATGCAATGAATCAAGATTCCAAGTGTTTCATGAATTCGCATTTATTTTTAGGGCAAAAGTAAACCCTAACATAGCATTCCATACATTAGACATGTATCAATAAGAAAATTGGCATGAAAGAGCACTTACATGACAAAAAGAGTATATCCATCCATCATATTTGCAAAAATGAAGCTCCAAGATAAGATACAATAACCCAAACATCAAAATGCATCAAGAAAAATCCAATTCGTCCATCAATAGCAAGTTCAAATTATTTTTAAGAGAAGAAATCCAATCCAAGTCATAATGACTGATACAATGAGGCTCTCATGTATTTATATAAGCCTTTAGTGTATTGAAATGGCCTAAATTATCCTAATAATGCCCCTAGAATAAAATAATGTGCAAAATAACACTACTTTGGTGACAACCCCACCAAATAGCTCTAAAAGATGAATAATAAGCCTCTCAAGAGGGTCGAAATGGTAGAACAATAGCTAATAGGGCCATTGGAAGGCCAAATCAAGTCCCTCATGTGCCATAATGAATAGGAGGGCTCCAATAACAATGATAAAGGAGGTGGCCCCTTAATCTCCAGGCAAATAACCTGTGTTGCTCCCAAGTGGATGTGGGGGCACAAAAAATTGCCTCATGGGTCTCCAACTAAATCAAGCAAGTCTGTGCTCCATCATTAAGGTTGGAACGATGATATAAGCCCTCCCTTTTCTCCCTACGTGGGACAAAACCCCATCTGGGCCTAGGATCAATTACCAAGTGTGTGGTACAAGCTTGTTGTCGATTGGGCAATGTGGTCCAAGTGCATCATCATCATCGAATTGTTGGGACACGAGCAAGCAATAGATGGTGCTAGAGGATCCCATGGTGTGGCTACCTACTCTTTGTTGTGGTGGAGACCCATGGCTCTCAATGCTCACCCTACAAGTTCCATTATGACCCTCTGGAGGGCTTGGATCCCATATAGGGAGACTAAACCCCAAGATGAAGACCCACCTGCAATCCTATATAAGATCCACTGCATCTCCTCACCTTCCATTACAACAATTCATTAGTGCCATTGAGCAAATGAGCTTACAAATCATGGAATCAAGTAGGCACTTCATAGTGGCATGCCCTTCCATAATGGACTTTAGAATGTACAGGTGTCTCCAGGCTCAAGAGGGAGGTTAATCAAGGACCCTATTAGGTGGTTCAACCTCTAAGGGAGTGGCAGGTCCATGGTACATTTGTTAGATGGCAGGTGTCATATGAAATAATGATGGAACAGAGTGGAGCAACAGGGAAAGCTCCAAGCCACATGCCATGGTACAAGGGTAGTTATAATTAGGGAGGCCCACACTTGGGTGTATAGACGTAAGAGGGAGCAATTGTGATACATGAGTTACCCCGGCCTTTGTTTTTCCACCCTTCTTCATAAGCATTTTGCATTTTATTGATTTTTCTTTCTTTTAACTGCTTGGGACTCCAAGGGATGAAAGTATGATGTGAATGATATAGTTGTGGATACCCCACTAGGGTAGGGCAGTTTATCGCCCACCAAGGGTTGGGAAAATCATGGATTCCTTAATGATGCAGGGGGCTCACATAAGGGGCCCTAGGAACCAGGGTGATGGCCATAATGATAGGGGTAGAGTTCATGTTTGGTTTTTGCCCACATGCTAAATTTCTATGTCCTAGCCATCTTTTGCATTTTATGGTACATTTCGTGTTGTAAGTGGCCAATTATGCTTATAACTTTCTTTAGTTGCATCAACCTCTGGGGTGTCGTTCCAGGCCTAACCCAAAGTGTGGAGAAGGGGAGGGGGAGGCTAACTCCTTGTGGAACCAATGGACAAATGTGGACTCGAATGGGAAAAGTGTGAAAGGGGGTTATAATGAGCAGAGGGGAGCGATGTATATGATGTCGAGCAATGGGACCATGTAACCAAAAACGGGTTTCCCATGTAGTGCCACTCCTAAAGCTAGTAGCAAATAAAGGCGATCTCACGGGACTAGGATACAAAACTAACCGCCAAGTTGGACAAGGGGGCAAGAGTACAGACCAAGGCCATTCTTTCCGCCGAATCCCCTCACTAATCTATGTCCAAACGTGTCCATGATAAGTAAGCAAAATACCCAATTACAGAATGAAAAGCCATACCTTTGGGGTTAGAAGGCCCACCTTCAAACGTATGATCATAACAGATGAGCGAGGGCGCATGATGGCTAGCTCAGGTGGCGGAGAATGGTGGCACATCGATCTATTTGGTGGCTGTAAGGGGTTGTTGGTTGTCAGTTGAAGACAAGACTAGGAGAAAAATTTCTCCTATGGGGGTCACCCACTGGTGGTGGGTAACATCTACTCCAACTAGGACATGATCTCTCAGTGGAGTGCATGAACCATGTACTCGAACGGGGAGGTCATGAGAACACCAACAATCTCTTGGGACCGTAGACCTGTTACCTGCACATCAAAGGCTAAGCACATGGGGCAGCATGTTTTTATGGCATCTTTTGATCGCCCATGCTATTGTTCGAAAATAAAATCAACAGGAAATTAATCTAATTCTATATGCAATTTTAATTTACATGCACCTAATATAGCATGATAACATAATATGATGTTAGTTGTAATGCAAAAATCAATATGCAATACACCCTACTCTAACATGCATATACTACAAGCAAATGCTAAGTGTAATCATAAAGCCAATGCAACCAACATATTGTTAGATCAATATGAAAATACTTACGTATATGATTAGTTATGCGATAAATCTAAAGGTAAGGGCAGGAATGGTCATATGGAAGGTCACAAGAGTGGGAGATGGGAAAACAAAATGACCACGCATGGATGATCATGGGTGAAAAAGGAATGAAGGGATGCAACCTATTCCATAGGAACCTCTCCTTTAGCCAAAAGATAGAGATATCAACAATCAAGCTCATAAATTTCTGATGAATGGCAACCTCAGGCATATCATTTCCATCATGGTCCCTATTATTTATATCAAGTTTTGTGGCCACCACAAGATCATGATTTAAAGGAACGAGAATCGATGACATCGAGAGACACAACAAGCAAGTTGCCCATGATGATCATACTTAGGAGCGTGAGAGGATTCATCATTATTAGTGATAGTGTAAGAAGAGTTGAGGAAAGGGTCCACATAAGATTCAACTACACTCATAGGATCGTGAGGAAAAATGAGTGTCCTATTGATATCATCATCATCGGTGTCATAGATAGGGTCCTTGGCAAAACGATGCCCATGAACTTCCCCTTTCCCCTCTTCAATATGTAAGTAATCATTGATATCAAAGTTCAAGGGAGAAGCGAGATCATTTTTCTCGAGATATTCGTGATGTTCAATGAAGGCTTCCCTTTGAATGTCAAATGGTTGGCACGCCTGAAAGTGTTCAAGAAATCAAAGAATGCTTCAATAGATGAGATACTCTTGAGGCATGTGGAAAATCTTGCCACATGATCAACTGCAGATAGTGGATCACTGATACAAGTCCAAACTGAGCCTGCTTAAAACCCACAAGGCCCAGTTTCTCTTTCCATAAAGGCACTTCCTTCAAGCCTGCTCTCGGGATATGAATCCCTGTTATAACTTATATAGTGGGAGATTTACTTAAATAGTAGGAGGAGCCAAAAGGTGTTGTGTCCTTTATTCCTTTCTAATACAGGACCTTTGTGGTCCTTTAGTACTTCTGGACCGGCCTTTGCAACACCATCCCCAATTATCACAGTACTTTCTCTGCGTTAACGCCCCTCTCCAATATTTTCTCTGTTATGCTTAGCGTATAGCCTGGCTCTTCCATCCCATAACTTGTGTTCTTATGCAAACCTCAACTCTTCCGGTTTATGAAAGTTTCGAGTAGGGCCCACGTATTGGCCTACTGTATCCACTTCCTCCGTTGCAGTTTTTCAATTGCTCAATGTGTAATTCATACTTGGCCAGCTCTTGAATGTCTTCTCTCCATGCTTCCGTTGAGATCCCTTTTATAACTTCTCTGGCTTCCAATCTTCTAGGAATGGCCCACTTGCCACGTTGGGTTTGAAAAATTTAGCGGACCCACTAGCCACATGAGCCCGCTTCATATAGCCCGCTCTGTTTCAAGCCCAACGCTATTGGAAAACCCTTAGATAAGCCCCCCAGGGTAATACCTCCAAGCGGGGCCTACTCAAGTCCTCCACTTAATCTTCGGCCCACTCTTTAAAGCCCGACAAAATGAAAAAGGCATTCGCAAAAAACCCACCGAGATAGAATCCTCGGGTGGAACCCACTTAATGTTACGTCTCTCGAGGCCACGCAAGCCCAGTTATAATAACCAGGCTCATTAACAAGTGAATGTAACAAAACCATCAGGGTATTCATGTTCCGGGTAACAGAACTTACTTCAATCAATTGTTGCTCTGTCTTATGACAGACTCTGCCCGACGCCTGGAACTTCACAATGTTGCTACTTTAACTCCTAGGGAAACCTTATTCCGGCCTGGCACTGGCGATTTATGGTTCCTTCCTAACAGAACTTAAGTTATGTCTCCCGACATTGTCAAGTGATGAACTCCTACCAGTATTAAAAGAAACTAAGTGTTGCGCTCCTCTGTTAACTCTGATCTTTCGTCTGTTGCACCATTTTGATCCTTCACTGCAGCAGGATCATTGATCGCTCTATTGATCAATGATCTCGGCTTCCCAAGCGGGTCTAGGAAGAATCAAAGAGCTCTCATTTTCTTGCTTCTTCAAAGCACTATCACTCTTTAGCTTGTACAGTCTGACTTCAATTTCACTCCTTCCCTCTATTTTGGCCCACCAACTCTGACTCTGTAATTCTCTGCCTTATCACGCAAATTTTGGCCTCTGTGCACTCTTTGGAATCCTTCCCCTGCACCAATCCTTCCTGAGCTTTAATATATGCAGTCATTAAATAGTTGGACATACATATATCAAGTTTACAAACACTAAACAAAGGCTTGGCAT
This sequence comes from Pinus taeda, assembly GCA_000404065.3. Lineage (NCBI taxonomy): Eukaryota > Viridiplantae > Streptophyta > Pinopsida > Pinales > Pinaceae > Pinus > Pinus taeda. The sequence continues at coordinate 302,488 of APFE030036420.1, forward strand.
TCAACAATAACAAGGTCTCGCATTCCACATGCACTCGAAACAGAGTGATCTAGTATTATATACAATAATTAAAAACACCCTTGGCCTGAAGATACATCATTTGGCCCTCTCGACCTCTAAGCCTCTCTACTCCTCTCCTATGATCGCTCTCCCCTCTCCACTCGCCTTTTTGGCTTACAAAATTATATATACAAAGGAATTTTGAACATGAATTAGTTCATATCCACAATTTCTTCAACAAATCCTATCTCTAGATCTCTAGATCCACAAAACCCTCTCAGAAATCCAACTAACTCTAAAATCTCTCTAACGCTCCCAAATACTCTCAAGATCTCTCGCTTAGAGAAGATCTTATTACAACAATCCTCACTCTAATGGAATTATATACAATTATTCTAAGAAACTTGAGAAAATGCATTAAATCAACTAATTTCACACATTTAGCGAACCAACTCCCTTGGTAAACGAAAGACCCATATCCTAGTCAAAATACATTTTGTCTTGGAAGTGGAATGCTCTTGCATCAATCACCATCAAACTTGGGCACCCCACTAATGATAGTCCAGGTAAGATGATTGGGGCATCCAGGAATGCGAATGATGTCCAATGCAAGGAAATGATCAGAGAAAGACATCCTATTAAGATACACATGCAAACCATGTAGGAGTCGCCAGCGTGAAATTAGAGATGCCTAGAGGAATGATTTCTCCACCCTACAAGCATTGACTTTAAATCTCAATGAAGAACTAGAGTTTTGTTCTTCCAATGGAGTTGCCAAGAATAATATGTCGATATTGTCGTATGGGGAACAATCTCGTGTCCCCAGCAACAACGCCAAAAATGTTACCACACAATCTAGCAAGGGTCCTAGGAGGGGTTCCAAATGGCCTACTACTAGACCAAGTGACAATAACTGGACAAGGACCCATTGTCACCTCAGTCAACGTCCCCTGCACTTTATAGACTTTGACCGATGGGAGGAGTCCTGGTATAGGGAAATCCCCAGAAAGATAGGGGTTAATAACAATGTACAATGTGATTTCCAAAGACCATCCAAGGGAGAGACTCAAATAATAGCTTGTTTGCTTCTAGGGCAAGGTAAGGGGCTCGCCAAGAAAGGATCAAAGGCAAACTTAGACCTAGGGAATAGGGATATTCTCCTATCAAGGATACCCTAGACCTAAGACTCTCTAAGGAGACAAGGTTTTGCAAGCAATCTTGTAAGATAAAGAACAACGAGAATAATGAGGCCATAAAGGAGCCTTGGGAAGATCCAAGCTTGACCTAGGGTTTGAATGATCTTTAAGAGAGTGTCTAGGTTAAACAATGATAGGGGAAGGTCCCAAGAACAACAAACTTTCGTTGAGTTTTTAGGTAGATAAACCTTCAAATTGCCACTAACCAAAGAACACCTAAACCAAAACAATTTTCGAGCTAGGGCTAGGTGTTTCTCACAAACCAACCGCGGGAGAGGCCTCAAATTTGGAGGGCTGGTAGAAGACACCCCAGTGCAATTCCTCACCAACTCGCTCTTCGAGAGGATGGCTCTATTACAATTCACTTGATACCCTACCTAGGTTGCCTAAGGTTTGGGCAGAAATTTTGGGAAGGAGGTGAAAAGATGAAGTTTTAGGTGATCACCAAGAACAAAGATCAGTGCCTAGCCAATTGGGACGAATGGAGTCAAGATGAATTTGATTTAAAAATTCTTGCTCTACCAAGGAGTCCTTCCTGCAACTTCGCTAGCCTAGAGATGCACTAGTTAGGTCACAAAAAGGAATTTACACTTCGTTCTACAAATTTTGATGGAGTTTCAAGGTAAAGGTGCATAGACCAACCCCTAGGAACATTCTTTCTTCTTGTCAAAATGAATAACATATGCAATGAATCAAGATTCCAAGTGTTTCATGAATTCACATTTATTTTTAGGACACAGTAAACCCTAACATAACATTCCATACATTAGACATGTATCAATAAGAAAATGTGCATGAAAGAAGCACTTACATGACAAAAAGAGTATATCCATCCATCATATCTGCAAAAATGAAGCTCCAAGATAAGATAGCAATAACCCAAACATCAAAATGCATCAAGAAAACTCCAATTCATCCATCAATAGCAGGTTCGAATTACTTGTAAGAGAAGAAATCCAATCCAAGTCATAATGACAGATACAATGAGGCTCTCGTGTATTTATATGAGCCTTTAGGGTATTCGAATAGCCTAAATTAGCCTAATAATGCCACTAGAATAAAATAATGTGCAAAATAGCACTACTTTGGTGACAAACCCACCAAATATCTCTAAAAGATGAATAATAAGCCTCTCAAGAGGGTCGAAATAATAGAACAATAGCTAATAGGGTCGTTGGAAGGCCAAATCAAGTCCCTCATGTGTCATAATGAATAGGAGAGCTCCAATAACAATGTTAAAGGGGGTGGGGCCCCTTAATCTCCAAGAAAATAACCTATGTTGCTCCCAAGTGGATGTGGGAGCACAAAGTGTGGCCTCATGGGTCTCCAACTAAATCAAGCAAGTTTGTGCCCCATCAATAAAGGTTGGAATGATGATACAAGCCCCCCCTTGTCTCCCTAAGTGAGACAAAACCCCATCTAGGCCCTGGATCAACTGCCAAGTGTGTGGTACAAGTGTGTTGTTGGTTGAGCAATGTGGTCTAAGTGCATCAACATCATCGAATAGTTAGGACCCAAGTGAGCAATAGGTGGTGCTAGAGGATCCAATGGTGTGGCTACCTGCTATTTGTTGTGGTGGAGGCTCGTGGCTCTCAACGCTCACCCTACAAGTGCCACTGTGACCCTCTGGAGGGCTTGGATCTCGTATAGGGAGACTAAACCCAAAGATGAAGACCCACATGCAATCTTGTATAATATCCAATGCATCTCCTCACCTTCCATTACAACAATTCATTAGTGCAATTGAGCAAATGAGCTTACAAAATCATGGAATCAAGTGGCCACTTCATAGTGGCATGCCCTTCCATAATGGGCTTGAGGTGTCTCCAAACTCAAGAGGCAGGTTAATCAAGGACCCTATTAGGTGGTTTCAATCTCTAAGGGAGTGACAGGTCCATGGTACATTTGTTAGATGGCAAGTGTCATATGAAATAACGATGGAATGGAGTGGGGCAACAAAGAAGACTCCAAGCCACATGCCACGGTTCAAGTGTTTCGCTACACAGTTTTCGGAGTTTCTCAATTCTACCTCAGGCCTTTGGCCATTAAAAAAATAAAAATAAAACAAACAAAAAAGTAGAATATACATTACCTTTATATATATATTTGAAAAGAAAAGAAGTATATATAAGGATAAAAATAAAGATTTAAA
>APFE030036422.1:7971-20204 GCA_000404065.3 Pinus taeda
TCCTGGTTAGGATATAGGTTCCGGAGTCCAATCATTTGGCATCCTGCACCAGGATACCAAGCCCTGTATGAGATGCCTGAGGGCCAGACAGGCCATTTCTTTGATCATTTAATTTCGCATCACGGTTGTAGGCCCCCACACGAGATTCCATCTCCAGCCTACTCACTCACTGCTTTGCATGTCAACTACAATGTTTTCATGAGGCCATGAAAAAGGGTAAGCTGGGGGGTGTGTGGAGTATCAAAGAAGGTATGTTTCGATGGTTATTTTAGCATCTTTTCATTAGAACTTATAAGCCTTTTGCATTAGAAACTTAGACAATAATAAGGATTTATAACAAAACATGTGAGATTAATGGAGAACGCTGATAGTTGTCATTCCTATGTGCAGGAGGGAGGAAAAACGGAAAGTGGCCATCCCAAAGGAAAATACAAAGATGAACTAATTGTTGTCCCTTTGACGGTAGATCGCGTGCAAACCAGATCAAAACGGACCAACCCAGGAAAAGAAGCGGAGATACCAGCTCGGAGCAGAAAAGGAAAGAAGTGACTTGGGATTAACGATTCTGTGAATCCCTCAAGATCTTAGATCCTGAGGGATCGCTATTTTATCTATTTCTGTATCTAGATATCTTCGTCATCATCCTTATATAAGGGATAGCGTTGTTAGCTAGAGAGAGGACTTTTATGTAATTTTCTTTTACGAAAGATCAAGACTATGATCTCTATGTTCTGTTGAAGACTTGAGTTACCGTAATTCTAGTTCATGCATTAATACAGACTTGGTTACTCTTTTACCTTTGAGCCTGGATCAATCTTAAGTGGTGTACCCCTGGAGGCTAAGGGCCCAACCCTAGAGGACACTTGCTCTTGTACCATTACGTGTGGTTTCTATGTGGTTTGTTTATAGACGTGATCTGGTAATCTATTGTGTTTTAAGAACGTTTATATTACATGCTCTGTTATGTTTAACTCATTTAATGTTCCTGCAAACGAAAGTCTTATATTGACGCTGTATCATGTTACCAATCCTTTAAGTGTTGATTAATCTCTACAGGATGTTGTCATTCCATTACAGAGTTTTATGCGATTGTGCTTTAGCATTACAGCAGTTATCTTGAAAAGTCTGATTTCACATGATTATTGAATCCTTGAATGTTACTGTTTTCATCTTGAGATGCAATCGTATGCTTTTATTTAGAGCAATAACAGAATCAGATTAAGCATGTTGTGTTTATATGGTTTTTAGTATTATTTCATCTTGGATCCATAAGTAGTGTTGTTCCATAGTAGGTGTACATCTTTTAAGAGCGAAGGATTGATGTTTTGATTGGAGTGATTAAATAGAGTTACAGCTTGACGAACTTGGTTACTGCTTACTTCAACTGCTGTTCCATTTTAGTTGCTGTTCTATTTCTGAATTGTTGTTCCATTTTAGTTGTTGTTCCATTTCTGAATTGCTGTTCCATTTTAGTTGTTGTTCCATTTCAATTGTTGTTCCATTTCAATTACTGTTCCATTTCAAGATTGTTGATTTGCTTTTTTATTTACTTGCCATTTCTTAAGGATGGTCTCAGGCTGTAGTGAGCATCAGCATCTTCTACCTGGCTCCCAGACCTCTGATCTGCTCCCATCAGTTATGAAAGGGATGGGTTATTGCTACCGAACCCTTGGCTGATGTGTTGTTTTATTTCATTGCTATTTCCTTTACTTGTCGTTTCATTCCTATTCATTAAGGACAATCCCAGGCTATAGTGAGCGTCAGCATCTGCTACCTGGCTCCCAGACCTCGGATCTGTTCTCATCAGTTACGAAAAGGATGGGTTATTGCTACCGAACCTTTGACTGATACATTTCTTGGTGTGATTTAGCCTTTTGAAGTAGCTAAGTTGTAGACACACATCTATTTACTTTTATAGTTTTTAAACAGTTGTACTACGAGCATTACTCTGACAAGTGCTAAGCCTCAGACTGAGACACTCTTTGAAATAGCAAGACGTTCCCGGATTGACATATTAATGTGAGGTAACTAGAGGTGAAAGAGACCCTTTTTATAGCTCTACAATAACCATGTTCAAATATGCATAAATTGATATTATCACTAGGATATACAATTTTATAATTAAGTTTCCAACAAATATAACATGTGACAATGTTACCTTTATCCAATTGTGCCAATCATGTGTTTTTAGGCCTGAGAACTCTGATCCATCTCTTGTGAATAAGTTTTTTAATGTCACACCAAAGCCAGAAAGAAATCTTATGCTTTTCATAGTAGAAATGATGTTTTCTTTCTCATTTGATGTCCATGGAGCATGAACATATGAGTTTTCTTTGTGCAACCACATGTTCGGCATGATATTGGAAACTCGAAGGTCCTTTCTTAACTTTATTTGTGCTTCAATGTTATTTCCATTTAGATGTTTCCACAAGCAATCTGCCACATTTTTCCCGATGTGCATAGTATAAAATATGTGGGCTATTGGCAAGCTATCATTATATTCTAATTTGTAGAAAATAGAGTCTTTTCATTCCTAGGGGAAAGCCTGTCCCTTCCTTTTTGTCATACATCACTTTCCACCTAGCAGGGTTCCTCTTTATTGGCTTCCTCATTTCCACTTCCTTTCCATTGAACATATGTTTAACACGCACTCGATAGCAATGATTTTGTGGTAATAATTGTTGATACTCATCATAGACAGTTTTATTGAGATCCCTTGACTACCTATGCAACAATTTTGGCCCACATGATGGACAACCATGTTTCCCCTTTGTTTGTAGTCCTAAAATAAGATTGGAACCCATATTTAGTAAATGCTAAAATGAACATAATAATTATAAATGTAATTTATATTATATTACCACAACAAATAGAGAGCCCCGGGGCATCATGAATTGTCCAGATAAGAATCGCATGAAATAGGAAGTTTCTATCATTGATAGGTCTTGATACACCAAACATATTTACACCATCCCATAATTCACGAAGCTTAGCAATGAGGGGCTACATGTATACATCCATATCCTTTACCTGATATTTCCCTAAGTGAACAAAGATTTATTTATTAGGATTAACTGAATTGAAATATTTTTATATAATCTTCAAGAAAACATTACATTCACATGTTCTAGTACCTGGTATGATAAGAGTTAACATTGCATGTTCCTTTTTCATTGCCATCCAAGGGGGGAGATTGTTGTTTATAATTAACACTGGCCAAACATAATATGTTTTTCTAAGATCTCCAAAAGGATTTATGCCATCCATTGCTAGAGAAATTCTTGCATTCCTTGGCTCATTTCTGAAATGTGGCCATTTTACCTCAATATCTTTGCAACATTTACTATCTGCAACCATACGCATGACACCATCTTGGCTCCTCCCTTGTGCATGATGATCCATATATTTTGCCAACTCCTTGCATTTGAACATTCTCTCAAACCTTGGCTTTAGTGGAATGTGTCATAATACTTTATAAGGAACCTTCTTGGATAATTGATCTTAACAATACCTATTTGTGTGACACTTTGGGCATTGTTGTAAATTTTCATTATTTCCATAGTACAATATATGGTCATTTGGACATGCATCATATGTCTTGTACTTCATTCCAATGTCTTTCATTATTGAAGATACTTCTCTATGAGAATGAGGCAACTTATTGTCCTTTGGAAGTATTTTGTTTGCCAAGAGTCTGCATAGTGCAACAAATGATTTTTATAAGTATACACAATATTCAAAACTTTTAAGACATCTAGAGAATTAATTTATAGGAATATCAATCCAACCTTAATATATCAGTAAAGCATGTGTTTTTCAGTCCATGTGTAACCTTCAAGTTCAACAACAACATAAGTGTCGCCAATATAGAAGATTTAGCATTTGCATAAAGAGGTGTCCTAGCCAAATGAGCTAGGGGTGAATCAACAACTTCTTCAAAAGATGTGTAGAAGTCTTGAATAATTCATTGAAACCAACCTCATTTATCTGCGAAGTGGCTTCTTCCATAAATGTGTCTTGTCCTTCATCTTGAGAGTCGCTATTATCAATATCATCCATTTGTTCTTCACAAATATTGGGAACTAGAAGCGGCTTTTCATAAATAAAAAAATCAAATGAAATGATCAATAATAATGTATTAAATAATGTGCATATTTATTTATTATAAGAATAACAATTTGTTAATTATAATGTACCTCTTCTATATAAACTCCATGTTCCAATCTATGGATACCAACAAGCCTTCGCTTCTTTAGTTTCCCATTTTGGCACATTTTGCAACTACAATATATCATTTCATTGAAGTATTCATTTGTACCTGGAGTAGGTCTTGTTTCCTATTCATATGAATATTCGGATGACAATGTGCTATTTCCATGAATGCACCATGTTTTTTAAACAATAAGACTACAATTTTTAACTTGGGTATTACTTATTTTCAAGAGAACATGACCAATGAATAAACCTAGGGAGTGAATCTATGAATATGTAGTTTTTCAATGCATTTTTTGTCTCTTTGATCACTTGATTGTTTGTACTTTTGTTTTTTTGTTGTTTCAAGGTAGTGTTTAGTGCTTGTGTAGGAATTAGATATGAAAAAAACTGAGAACTAGGTTCAAAACCCTGAACAAAACTCTACCAATGTGTTGAGTGAGCATTGAAGATCTATCCAACACTTTGAGGCAAGCTTATCAGAGTGTTCCAACAAGCATTTAACTAGTCACAAACAAACTTTTGAAGTATCATTTTAAAGTTATTTCTAAAAATAAATCCAACCTCTAACTAAATCAACAACCTAAATAATACAAATACCAAAAGCAACATAAATACATGGTCTGCCATTTTGTATAGAATAATGTAATAGAAATCTGCAAAGAAAAGTTTGTCGACACTAGTTAGGCTCATTACATAAATAAATGTTGAAATATATGACAAGTAGGAACTTTACAATTTGGATAATCCTTTGAAGACCCCTGAGGTTACAGAGGCATATAATATAGCTATGGAAAAGAATGAAGTTGAATATGGAGCATGCCAGAAAAGCATTTTTATTGTTGATGGCATAACTGATGCAAGTCCAATTAGAGAACAATTGTTTGATATGGACAACAATGAAAAACATGAGTGATTCATTGACCCTGCCAAAATTGAGGGAAACAATGGCCAGGAAGCTAGAGAGACCCAAAATTTCAAAGTTGGAGAAAATATAAAGATTGTGGTGAGAAAGCATGAACCTTCTCAGTTTGATACTCAGTTGAGGATCCTTGAGGTTACAGAGGGATATAATATATCTCCTTGTTTAAGCACCTGATTTGGCCTGGACTCCAGTATTCCATCCAAAAGTTCAGGAACTTAGAAAAAGTTCCAATATATCCCCTTGTTTAAGTATGAATGAATCTCTTCTAGAAGACAAGGATGTGTGCAATCAGCAACTTTACTTGGATAATCCATTGTAGAGGCTTGAACATGCCGAGGGACCAGAATATGATACCCTAGTGAAAATCTTGAGCTTATAGGAATTGATGTGATATTAGAGACTGAATATTTGTCACTGCATGTCCCACTTGGAGACCATGTGTGTGTCATGGAGAAGGATGCTACGGTTTTGGATGGAACAAATCATTCTGAAAGTACTCTCCTCACATAAAATCCTGTAGAATCTGGAGAAGTAGCTGAGGGTTATACTATTTTGGATGATATGAATGTTCCTAGTAAAGGGGATTCAAGAAGAACCAAACTTGTAGACAGAATACCAACTTTGAGCAATAGATTACAAAATTTGCAATTGGACTTACAAGGACCATTCCCTATATTGTTGATAAAGAAAATTTCCATATTATATGTGATTTTATCTTGCTGGTAAAAGCACGTTGTGTGTGATATGGACCTAATTCATGCTAAAGAATTAGAGTCTAGTGCCAAACACATGATCACATATCCAAGCAAAAGATCATCCCAGTGCATCTCCTAGAATGGTAGATATCAAGTGACACAATGTGGCCATTTATTGCACAGAAGTTGAATTATATAGCAATCAGCCAATGGGAGTGCATTTTCATAAAAGGATGACCTCATTTCTCAAAACATACCCAAAGGAACTAGGATTGTTACAATGTTGTATGTTGGGTTAGGGTGCAACACTATCATGTTATAAGACACAATTGCATATGAAAGGTTATACTCCATTATTAATTCAAATTGCGATGCTAATTTACAACTAATTATTGAATTTTTTGCATTACAACACTAAAAAGAAAATATAATTGAGTGAAAAAGGTGGAACCAACATCACAAAAAAAACCCAATATGGTATATGTCCTCTTGAAGAAACCAACCATGTCAAATGTGAGGAATATCAAGAGAGGATGAATGTAGAAAAACCCCTAAATATTGGAGAAATGGTGAGGATCCTAAAGTAGAAACACTCCTAAATCTTGCAAAAATAGTGAGGATCCTAAAAGAAATACTCTAAAGATACGTGATAGATCATGAAAGGATAATCCAAGAGAGAGAAAGACCATTAGAATAAAATGCATTGTTGCTAGAAAATATATCTGAAATTCAGAAGAAATTGCAACAAAGACCTTATGATACCAATGATTAATTTCAAAGATAAAGATTCATTGAGAGGTTAAAAAACACATATTATCTACAAATAAAATGAGGAAAATCACCTCCATAAAAATACACCATGCTAAAAGGATAGATACATCTAGTAACAAATCATTATTTGATTTGTCTAAGGTTGGGATAGTCAATTCATATGAGCTTCTTGGAAATGGTTCCAATAGTGAATTACATAAGAAAAATAAAAATAAGCATTCTTGAACAAAACTTCCTTGAAGGAGAATAGATTCAAATCGCAATAATGCAAGACTTTAGGAAATGGTAACAAGATGAGTTTCTTAGCCAAGATAAAACTATAATAGAAAGATATAAGTGTGAAAAAATACTAGATAGCTACTTGCAAAACAAGAAACAAGAGAGAATAAAACCACTAAGAAATTAACTAGTGAACGAGAGAGACAATTCAAATTTCTAATAAAATCTAATAATATGTTATTGATGAACATGAATGCAATATATAGACTCTGCTAGAGACCAATTAATTCAACTTAGGTTGTGGTTCCATTTTCATGCACTAGTATAATTCAAAAGTACTTTCCCTAGTTGGAAAACACGTTAAATTATACTCACAAACCTAGATATACCCTGAAAATAATCCCAATTCCTACATCTATACCATGAAAATAATCCCAATTCCTACAGCTATACCAATGAATACATCTACGCAAGGAAAATAATACCAATTCCAACATCTTTGCAAGGGAAATACATCAAATTGAAGGAAAATACCTGTGGAAAATAAACTCTTTTCTGTCTTCCTTGAAACTTCTAGCTCAGCTTCGAGTTCCTTTGCAAAATAACAGTGAAAGCCCCAACATATAAAAACTAAAACAATTTGGCGCCAAAAAGATTTTCGGCCTCTACACCAAAGAAGTTTCAGTGGTTTCATCTATCTTGTTTCCATTTTAAGCCAGCCTGTTTCCATTTTAAGATGGCCTAGCCCGTTGTTTCCTGTTGTTTCCCACTCAGTCGGCGCCCATGTCTCCCACTTTTCCTAAGAATGAGAGTCTTAATATCTATCTCCCGCCACCGACAAATAAACGAGTATGTGCTCTGCTGCTGTTGGGCCTCATGCCCTTAATTCCCATCATAGAAACCCTAGTCTCGTGGCTCTCAAACATTGGTGTTTGTCTCTCCATTTTCTAGACAAACCCTCCATTGCAATGGGGCAAATGAGGAGGAAGGTTTGGTTGATAACAAGGAGGAAGGTTTGGTTGTAGACGCAAAGGTGTTGGTTCATTGCAGTGTGGAGGAAGGTTTGGTTGATGAAGATGCGGCACCACTTTCTAGTGGACTCATAATGGAAAGTCATGGCAGGAATTAGGCAGGGAATGGAGTAGTTCCGCCAGGCCCACCGCTGGATTCCATTCCATCAATTCCTCCCAAAAGCCCAATTTCTCGTGTTGTCTGGAGAATCCCTCTAGAACAAATCGAGGCAATTCTCTAGCCATCTCTCAGCACAACATGAAACAAAGTGACCTTGGTGTGGCACTGTCACCATCTTCGTGAATCTGCAAACATTTCTCAATAATTTTCGTTCCTCTGTTCCTTGCAGAAACCCTCTCTATTCCTTGAAACCCTCTATGTTCCTATATATACTTTTGAATACAAATTGGCAAAACCAAAGTAATTAAGGTATCAAACCGATGAGTCATGATCCTTATATGAAAAAAAAAAAAAAGAATGGCTCCAATCTCAAACCAAGTCCATGAGCTAAGCATCAAATCTACGTAACATACCAAATCCTGGTCAACCCCACACGTATCCCAGAGCTCTAGTTTACAGCCAAACCACAAAGGGAAGAGCCCACAAGGGGTGCAAGTGTATGCTAGAATTGAAAAGAAACCCTGATTGTCGTCCTCTAGCTCTGAAGAAACCAGAAAATCTGAAATACCACTTTCTTCCAAGGAACTCTTCAAACCACCGTTCCAAGGCTGGCTAATAGAGGAATTCTCCAAAGCTTGAGATTTCAATAGACACAAAACCGCTTGCAAAAATAAAAGCAACTTTCAAACTACAGAGCCACCCAAACCCTAAGATGTGAATAAGCCATAATCTTGATAACCGGAAATCGACCGAGATCTTGAAAACTGGAAATCCACCGAGATCATGGGGAGGCCACCTCTTATATAAGAAATATTGTGGTCTTAACCAGATGTCTGGTGAGGCCAGGGGCTCGTTTGCCTCATAACCGCTTTAGAGGCCAGAAAAGAAATCCAAACGCCTTGACTGTAGGTTTTCCAAAAGCCAATACGGATAAGGAAACGTCAACATTAAATGCTTTATCCTACTTCTATATGATATTTTCCTGGGGAGCTTACGCTTTCATAATAAATTTTATTGCAATACATGTTTTGCTATGTATCATCACAAGTTGTTCAGGTTGTGGCGTCGGGGAATTACATAATTCATATTGTGGTGACTAAGATTTTCTACGTGGAAATAATCCTTATACCCTCTCTTGGAGTGTTGTGTTTAGTACATTGGCGAAAACATTGGTTGCATTAGTGGCAAATATTCACTTATGAAGGAAATCTAGTTAATCCTCCTCCATATGCTTAAAGCAATCAACGGTGAACATTGTCGCATCCTCAAGATCGACGAAACCTTAGAAGCATCATATGCATGATGTTTATGCTAAGACGAGCCCCAAATTTGATTTAGTCAAAGTCCAGAGTACTTCTAAAAGCGAATCAAAACCGCGTCAAAAATCCCATGAAAAGCTCAAATAAAATTTGCCAAAATTTTCAAATGAATTTGGTGTCTAAAACTCCTAAGCCTGTAAGTAAATCGAGTTAGCTCCATAAATTAAAAAACAAATCAATTTTGAAGCTATAAATCAACTTTAAAACCCTCTCAGCCTCCTCAAAATATATTTTGATTCAAGCTTAGGCCCAAAATCCAAACAAAATATTAGACGGGTCTTAATAGAATCTCATTTTAAAATAGAGGTTGATACTTCAAACCCTAGCCATTTGTGTGAAGGAGGAAATGGATAAAGATGAATTCAATTTTCTTAAAATATGGCTTAGATCTACCTGCAACAAATAGATTAGATGATTGAATTTGAAATCACATCCTTTCCTCTTTAGATATGTAAAGCGAAACAAAAGATATGACGACCCATGGTGTTCCACATTTTTTTAGGGGTGGCAAGGTTTTAATGTTGAGATAAAGGAGTCCTCCCCATGATACTCTCATGCCAAATGTTGATATGCTCATTATTTATTGGAAATAAAGTTAGTTACTTACGATCACAATCATTAATTATTCATTGGGCACCAAACAAATGAATTGGACCATGGATGTTATGTATGATCACAATCATCCACGATAAACTATGATTATTAGTCACTCTGCAATCAAAGGCACAATGCAAGGACAACATGTATCCATCTTGGAGGACAGTGGGGAAACCCAAAATTTTATTGATGCACAGTTGGTGGAGTGTAGAGGCATTCATAGATTGATATATGCTGAACAACATGGGCGAGAGAGGATGCCCATGCTTCACCTCAGTTGTCTTCTTGATTGTTGGTTAGATATGTTGAGGATATGGTTGATGGGACAAATGTTGAGGATATGGTTGATGGGTCGATATTGAAGTCAAAATCCTCCCTTAACCCTTTAGCCAAAAATATGTCTCCTCAAGTATCTCCAATAATATCATATGAAGAGTCATAATATTTAACTTGGAATTATGGACCACCATGATCATCTAATAATTAATTGAAATAGCAGTAGACCCCAATTTAGGGATTGGGTGGATCATATGGTGGGAATATTGTAGTGGGAACCCTAAATAAATGACTTGAAACCCCCTTGATTTTCTACCTTGATGGCATTCATCTCCCAAATTTCTTGTTGGATACACAAGTCCTGAAAACATGACAAGGAAGATGCGAGGAAGTTGACAAGGACATTAGGTTGTCGTAGAACATCATAAAGTGCATCCACATGGATGAACATGGAATGGGAATTAAGGTCATAAAGTCATAAAGGTCACGAAGGTGCATCAAAATATTTTTGGAGTGTCCCAAAGGTAAATATACAATTCTTATCTCGTATAAAATAAAATATACATTTATTGTGGTGATAGTATCCACAAGATTCTTAGAAATAGTGGTATAGTGTTTGGCAATGAATGAATAAGCAAGAAAAGGGGGAAAGTATCTAACAAATATGGTTAGAGTACGCATCAAATTCCCCATCCTTGAATGAAATGGTGGTTTACACGGGGCTCATGAGATAATATGGGATGGAGGGTAGATTGGCATGGTCAGAAAATGAGAGAAGGGTTTTATCTACTAAAGGAATATGGAATGGAGGTTATGTCTAAGTTCAGGGAGGCTTTTAGCTTTTTTGACAAGGATGGAGGTGGATGTATCACAACAAAGGAGCTCAAGACAATAATGCATTATTTGGGTCAAAACCCCAATGTATATTAGAAGTGGTCCAAATGTTTTATATTCAATAATCCAGTCTTGAACACAATCAACCACAAAAGAGTAGTTATAATCTACCTGTAAATGCAACATATTAAATACACCATTCCAAAATGATTTTTCTAAGGAGAATCAAAGAAATAGATGAGTCTGGCTATCCATTACCTCCATACATAGTAAACAACAACCAGACCCACTCTGTCCTTTGCAACACATTGTCTCATGCCAAGATGAAGCCAAAAGTATACATTTACTGATATTCTTAAGCAGAGTGAAAATATGAAGCCAATATATAGACATTCTCTGAAGGATTGCTTGAACTAGAGTTAACTTGCCTCCTAGGGAGAGCCACCTCTGTGCCCATTATAAAAGTTTATAGTGGATTTTCTCTATAAGTAAACTCCAATCCTTAATTCCGTAACAATTAGGTTGGAGCATAAATCTAATATTTTCAAAATCTGCATCCAATGCAGTGGAGATAACACCAAAATTATGATAAATCTCCAGTACTAATGCATCATCTCGGTAAGCAGAAATCATATGAGATTTATTATTATCCATAAGGAGTGCAGATACTGATCAAAAGAGGTCAATCTACCAAATAGTAACACATCATCGACAAATATCAAAGGAGTAGATGTGACTTGTCTATTACACAATTACATTTAATCCATCTACCTCCACACCTGTAACCAAAATTACTGCCCTTGTGAATTTTTTGACTATCCAATATTTTATCCTCAACATCTTCTTCTCGCAAAATTTGTCATAGATACTTTTAAGTAGGGATATTGTCTACTAAGAAATATTCTGTAATTTTCCTCCACCATCCTTGTAGAAGTTATGGTGTAGAGTTGCAACTACTTATGAAGTTTTAATCAATCACAAGACACAAACCTACTCTATTTCTCTCTTGAAGTTAATTCACACAAGTTAACATCATCCAAGTTGTCTGTTGATGTGGAAATTTGAATTTTTTCAATTTAATCAAGGAAAAATCAAATTGAGAATTTCTTGTTGCATTTTTCAACATGTTAGTGTCAGTCTTTCCAGCCTTCCTCCAGTGATCAAATATGCTCTTACAAAGTGGTTTCAGAGTGTTAAGGTCAAATTTTGTCATTTCAAAGAGTTTACAAGCAAAATTTGGTCACTAGGCATTAG
>APFE030036440.1:0-20711 GCA_000404065.3 Pinus taeda
TATTGTTCTAATTGAATGTAAGTATATGCATAGACCATAAGATAAGTGAAGGAATTGGGTGCTTTCCAGGTTTGGAAATCGATTTAGTGTGTGTATGAGGTCAAAGAGAAGAGAAGGTCACTGGATGCTTGTTGGGTTTGGAAGCTGTTATAGTGTGTGTAAAGAAAGCAACAAAGAGAGAAATCCTAGTTGGATTGAGCACCTCCAAAGCATTAAAATACTTGAAAGGGCCATTGGAAGATGGTTGAACTTATAAATTAGTGATTACTGAGTGGCTAGTAAGTCACTGTGCATACAAAGATTGGTCTAATAACATGTTTGTTTTATATGGTTATTGAACATCGAGGACGGTGTTTCCCTAAAGGGGGAGGGGACTGTGACATCCCATGGTTAATATTTCTCTCTTGTAAATAATTGAAATTATTTTAATGGTTGAGGGAGGGACACAAATTCCATTTCTTGAGTAAGGAGGTTGCTTGAGGAAATGGTTGTTTTTAAATATCAATCTTGGCTAGCTGAAAATAATAAAATATGATAACCATGCATTAAATTTAATTGAAGAGATAGGGACAAGTCTAGGTGTCCTTCAACTCCCACCATAAGCAAGAAAAGGAAAAAATTAAAGATAGGCATGGGATGCATTGTTAGGATGTGGATCGCTATCCAAATCATGGGAAGTGAGGGACAATTAGTTTGTTTTTGGAGGGATAAGAACACTCATTGAAGGATTCAAACATGCCTTTTTATCTATCCTGAATGAGAAGGAGGCATTAGTAGAGAACACAACATTTATAATTGTTGTGTAAGAACATAGACCCAAGAGGGATATCAAGTGAGCTTAAACAAAAAATTAAATCTTGGAAAAAGTGCACTATCTGAGGAACCCTCTAGGTGAGGATTACTGGGTGAATTATTTAGGAGAGAGTGGATTTCTTGTAAGGCTAAAGAAACCACTAGAAGCTAGTGGCTTGATGAACCTGCTGGATTGGACAAATTCACTCTGGTGCTTCTGAGGACTGAAAGAACCACTAGGAGTTTCCTTTGAGCTAAATATTTGGTGCTTGACTCACCGATGAATCACCAGGAGAGTGATTAACCTTCCTTATAGTGGATTCTCTTCTCCTAAAAGTGAGCTAAATTTATTTGTAGTTTCAGGTGTTGGTATGGATGTGAATATGCCTGAATAATGTGATTGAAAAGTGTGTAACTAGTGGATGAAGGCAACGTGGTATGTGGCATCCTATTTCAACTATTTCGTTGGGTACAAGCCTCAAAATCACTCCACATAAATCTTTGGAATCCAGCTCAGGGGTGACAATTACATGTAACAATGGTTGTATCTTGTCTATGGTTGGGTGAAGGGTTAGAGTCCCACTCTCAATTGCCAAAACTTTATAAGATAAGTATAATCTAATGTTTGTGCTTGTGATTATTATACTATATACACTATTTGTATAAGGATAATATCACGATAATGGTGAGGAGTGATGGTTATTGCATACAACAGTTACATAAATACTATGCTGGCTGCAGGCCTGTAATGATGATAATTTAATGCTCGAAGGTTTGGTTTATGCTCATGAATCAATTCTAGAATGGGACTTCCTCTTTACTTGTGGAATAATGATTTCCTATAGGAATTTTTTGGCACTGTATGTTTTCTCGTTTTCTTTCATGAGCTTGTTATACATTTAAATGTAACCCGAGAGGCTTGTAGATCTCTGAACTAGTATTAGTTTGAAATTGGCCCAATGGGCTTAAGTGTGAGTGAAATATTTGTCAAGTTTATTTTATGCGCTTAAAAAGTTGGCAATTAGACTTTGTTTTATCGTGCCAAGCTCAAGAAGGACAACATTCACATGGATGTATGATATATGGGATTCTTATAATAATGGCTATGTGGAATTGAGACATGGACCTGTATGATGTGGTGGGAATAATAATATGGAAGAATCCAAGGTGAGTTGGAGCTTGCTCATTGGTCGATGGGAGAACAAGTCACTAATGCAAGAAGGCCACATCGTGTTGTTAGAAGGCTTGAGGTGGGATCATGTAAATGGGGATTTGGCATGATAACTAACAGGAAATTTCCCGTCTCAGAGTCTGTTTCCCAAAAGCGGTCTTGTGCACTACCTAAGGATGAGTTGGGATTATTCAACATCTAGGTCTCATGGTAGGAACAAATTCATTGGGGAAATTATGCAAGAGTGTGTGTTGTAGACCAATCAAAGGCATTTATCATGTGGAGGAATGGACCCACCAGGACACATCAGATCGGAGGTGGGTCCCTGGTAGTTAAAAGGAAAGGCACATTCATGGAAAATTTTAGGGGCTAATATTTGCAGGTGGGCTAATTTTCCATGATTTTTCCAAAAAAAAAGAAAATATTCAAGGGTGATATTAGGGGCTAATATTTGCAAGTGGGCCAATTTCCATTTTTTATAAAACTGATTTGCCTAAATTTTACAATATAAAATTATTTTACCTTAAAAATTGCCAACATTATATAGAGAGTATATATAAAATCATTATAAATTTTAATAATTTTACAAATACATCAATAAATATTTTTTAATTTTCATATTAGGGAGTAGTGAGATTTGCCAATGTTTTTAAACTTCAAGATAATTTTCTATCCTTAAAATTTTCCTTGGGCACATTTCAAAAGGGTGTAGGGTGATGTAATGGCAAGACACTTGGAATTAGTCTATTAGCTTCCAACCCATTCATGGCCTGGGCCTTCACATTTACATGTGTGCGCGCACACACACACACATATGTATGTACGTCTGTATATATGTAGGTACATACATACATACATACATACATACATACATACATACATACATACATATATACATATACATACATACATGCATATACATACATATACATACATACATATATATACATATACATACATATACATAAACATTGACATAGACATAGACATAGACATAGACATAGACATAGACATAGACATAGACTATAAAAATGCTGGTAAAAATTCATGTAAAAATATATATATGGCCATGGTGATGGGAAATGTGTTCTAGGATGAATGCTAGACAAGGCGTCCTAGGGGGTGTTCATTTAGTTGTTTATAGCTAAGGAAATTGGCAAAGGTAATTGTTGTAACATGCATTTTTGTTGCTTGTAGTATTCATTTTTCATTCAAGAACTTGAAAATATTTAAAAAAAATTAAAACAAGAGGAATAAGTGATAATGATATAGTAGAAGACCCAGAACATTGAAGAAACCCAAAAACAGAGGAGACATTGAAGAACATCGTAAAAACCCAAGTATGAGAGTAGTGAAGAGATGAAGAATAAACTCACAGGAACCGTTGGATCTAGCAGATCAACAGACGAGATTTGTTCGCGATGAGCGGGTAGGATTTAGTCGTAAGATAGAGCTAAGAAATGAACGACAAAGATTCAATCTAAGCACTGGTGAAAGGAGAAAGTTGGGAATCGATCTGGATCGTCAGATCTACAGATGGGTGAAATCGACGGATATCGGGTCAGAAGATGCACACTAGTTAATTTAAAAGCCGGACCCGAAATTTTATAGGTTGAGAGTTTATAACTCCCATCGGGTTCGAAAAGGGAGTTAAACCTCGTGTAACTATTCCACCCTATATCGTTTTGGATCGTCAGATCAAGCGAATCTAAATCAACAGGCACAAAAGCGCCGGGCTAGTTTGGTGATCAGAAAAAGACATCAGCCGTCATATCGAGGATAAGATCAACAGTGGAGAAAGGTCGCGATAAAGGAATTGGAAGGGTGGATTTAAAACTATAAGCAGGATTTCGGGCGGATGAAAAGTGGTAAATGGGAGTTATAGGAAAGCGCTTGATTCCATTCAATGGTTGATGCATAGCACTAAAGGAGAGAGAAAAACCGCCCATTTCGAGCAGGTAACTCTCGTACAAAGATCCCACCCGAAATTGATATCAGCTGTCGAATCCTGGGGTTGAAATCTATGGTGGAGAATGGCTGGACCTGAAAATATATGCATTATGTTTTAAACTCTCGGTGCATCCGCCTTATCACGTATTGTAAAGGTTTATATTGATATAACATTTGAAAGGTTGATTGCGATTTGTGATGCAAAGTCAATGGAGTGCTGAACTGGCATATTCGACGGATTTATGGAGCAAGATTAATTCTTTTTGAGTTCCGTATTAATCAAAGGTTCGCGTTGATTTCATCGTGTAAAGAGGAAAATCAATGTTAGAGCCGATTTGAAGAGGAAGACAATCAGGTATGTTATTTTTGTATTTTGGCCAATCAAGACGCTCGATACATATGTAAGCCCAGGTTTACACAAGTCAAACACATTTCATTATGGCTAAAATGAATTAAACATCATTAAGGCATATATAGAGGAACTTGGTAGCGGGTTAACAGAGCAAGCCACCAATTATCGTCTTCTTCTAAATTCAATTATTTTACCTGTTATTTCATGTTTTTTTTTTGAGGTGTCTTTTTCCCTCTGTAAAATTTTGTAATAGTATTTTACTTCATATAGTTAGGGAAACAGTTAAGTAATTTGGGCAGTTTCAGAAATCAACAATTTCTCCACAATGTATAAAAAGATGAAAATTTACAAAGTAGGGGTTCGAATTTTGGGAGAAATTGGAGACAAGGCCCTTGTATTCATGATATAATTGTTGATTAATGAAGAATCAAAAGTTTCCATGCATTTTCTGGGTATGGTTTTGTGACTTCTCTGTTATGTGCCATCCTATGTTTTCTTCCTTCAAGTATGGTAATGAAGTTTCAGGTATTTATTTGCTTAGGTAGATAAAGTTAAAGTTCCTTAAAAGAGTGCTCCTGTACTTGAAATTTTCACCTTTCTTTCTAAGTTATAGATATTAGTTTTTGGGCAAGGCAGCATATTATCTTTAACTTCCCCAAGAGTCATAGATAGTAGGTTCTGTGTTTAACAACATATTGTCCATGATTTAGTTCTTACCTTCATAATTCTTCTAAGTTACAGATAGTAGTTTCTGCGTAAGGCAACATACTATTTTTAAATTCTTCAAGCTTTCTTCATTTATCATTCATATTCAGTTATCAAATGGCATTATGATATTTCCTTGTCACCTAAGTATTGAGAGTAAAAAACCAAGTCTCGAGGTCCTTCATTTGAGAATACAACATATATCTAAATGACAAATAAGTGACAATAAATAATATTTATTAATGTCTTAAGCACAATTTCTCCACAACCAGGAAATTGGTTTCTTAAGGTACAACATTAATTGGCGCCGTTGCCAGGGACAGAAGACAAGAAAAATTTTCCCTGGGTTTTCACTATTTTCCTTTGGTTATTCAGTGAGGAGGAAATAATTGGCTATTTTGAATCAAAGAAATAAATCTAGCTTCAAGGAGACCCCATACAAGATCAAACACTTCACAACAAAAGGTTCAAGCTCTTTCAAATCCTCAAAGACTAGTTTCTAGGAGGGCTGGAAAGTCTAAGATCCCAATTACACCCATCCCTACATTGTCTACATCAGTAAGTAACTTATCCAAACATTAATCTAATAAAGAGTCATCTTTTTCATCATCTTCATTTCAGGAACCTAACTTTCAAGAGAAATCTTTAGAGTTCGTTACTTTTCATTTACCTGCTATAATTATTCAACCTGAACCAATATCCACATTACCACCTCTGCACACTCCATTTACTTTAAGTCAAGTTCTGCATTTGTTGGTAATCAAAGTTCAATAAACATGGCAGTACCTGCATTCTTGATGAATAGGTATGCACCTCTTCAATTGCCACAACTGTTAAATCAAATTCCACAGGAATACCTCAATATTCTCCCTCATTTTACAGGGGAAGATGAACAAACTGCAGAGAATCATGTGTCAATATTTTGCAATTTTGTAGAAAACAAAAATTTTGAACATGTAGATGTTGTTCTAAGACTTTTTGTTCAGTCCTTGGATGGAGAAGCAAGGAAATGGTTTAAAGAACTTCCCAATAATTCTATTCCTTCTTGGGAAGAGATGGGATGTTTATTCATTCAGAAATGGGGAGAAAAAGGAGACCATGGGTATTCATTAACAGAGTTTTATACCATAAAGAAGAAGTCTGATGAAACTGTGGCCGAATTTGTTAGAAGGTTTAACAAATTGTACAATAGTCTTCCAGTGGAGATTAAGCCTCCTCCTGTTGGTGCAAAAATAACTTTTGCAAGGGATTTTGAATCAAATTTTGGATTCACATTAAGGGAAAGAAGATCTCCAACCCTTGATCAAATCCAAGCAGATGCATTAGAGATAGAAGCAAATCCGGTGGCTATAGGAAAAGCACCAGAGACACAACCTATTCAAGACAAGGGAAAGGCAAAGATAGAATCCTCTCAAAGTTAAGCATTGGAGGATATGTTTGAAACTTTGTCAGATAAGTTAAATAAATTGGAGTTAGAAAATAAGATTTTTCTGAAGCAAACACGGAATAATAAGAACTTTAATCCCCAATACAGAAGACAACCTTTGCAAATCCTGCAAAGGGAAAGAAAAGATCAAAATCAGATTCAAGCACCATTATATATAGAAGTAGATCCTAGTGAAGAACAACATGAAGATCAAATTTCTACGTTATATGCAGTAGATGAAGATGAACTTGATATCGAAGGAGAAGAATATGTATATGATGAAATAGATGCCATTCATGATGAAAATGAAATTAATGTATATTGGAAACAATTTTCTGATTTTATGCAGGCTAAACTACATAAGAAGTATGACTTGAGATCGAGGAAAAGATCAAGAAATCAAGAAAAAGAAAGTGAGCAACAAGTTTTGACTTCCTCACCAAAGGCGACTCCACAAGAATCTAATCTTGCAAAACAAGTGAATAAAGAAAAGCAACAACAGAAAGCAAATGGCAAGACACAAATACTTCAAGGTGAGTCTTCTCAAGATCAAGTTGAAAAAATTCCTTTGGAGAAACTTGTTTCAATTCTTCAAGTAATTCCAGTCATGAAGAAAGGTGAAGATGAGAAAGATAGGACTACAAAATAGGGTCACTTATTTAGTCTTACTAAGGAGTTGGAAAAGGTAAGAATTCAAGTTCCCCTTATAGAATTGGCAAAAACACCTATTTATCAAAAGGAGATTGCTGAGTTTATTAATTTAAAAGACAATGAGAGTATAAATGAAACTGTAAATTTGCAAGAAGATAAACCAGTAGTGGTATTTGGTCCACATGTAGAGGAAGTAGATTCTTCAATACCTCCTTTTTATATTTCCTTATTGGTCCATGATTTCCTCCTACATAATTGTATGCTTGATTCGGGAGCTTCACATAATATTATGCCTTAGTCAGTGATGAAGTAACTAAATCTACAAGTGACCAAACCTTATAGGGACTTGTATTCTTTTGATTCAAACAAAGTCAAGTGTCTAGGGGTTATTAAGGATCTGGTAGTGTCACTAGCCCAAATTCCTGCTAGAAGCTTGGTCATGGATGTAGTAGTAGCAGATATCTATGCTAGATTTGGAATACTTCTATCTAGGTCCTAGGGGGCTAAAATGGGTGGTGTTTTGAAACTAGATTTTACATATGCTGTTATACCGATTTTTGGTGGGGAAGAAAGGAGATTGTACAGAGAAACTAGATTTGTAAAAACAATTACAAAAAATGGAGCAAGTAATTCACCTATATATAGCTAGGAGAAGGATGACTTTTCTTGTTTCACACTGCATGATAATGCAGAGATGGTTGAAGATAATCAGAAGCAGCTTACTTCAGCCAATGTAATTACAGAGCTATAAATTGAAGGAGTGTGGAATTTTTTTTTTGATGGAGCTTATTCCAAGGAAGGAACAGGTGCTGATTTTCTTCTAATTTCACCTGGAGGTAATATGTTCCCTTTTTCCTTTAAATTAGAGTTCGAGGAAACAAACAATGAGGCAGAATATGAGTCCTTGATTATTGCTCTACAAACATCTAAACATATGGGAGTTAAGTCAATTTCTGCTTTTGGAGATTCAGAGCTGATTATTAAGCAAATAAAAGATCACTACCAAACAAAGCACCCTAGGCTTAGGGCATACAGAAATGAGGTATGGGATTTGATTGAGAACTTTTTTGAAGCTTTTAACATTCAATTCATTCCAAGAGATGAGAATAGATTAGCAGATTCATTGGCTGTGGCTGCTAGTACTTTCAAGCCTCCTATTAATCAAAGACTAAGATATGAGGTATAAGTGAGGCATAGACCCTCTATTCTTGATAATGTTAAAAATTGGAAATTTTTTGAAGATGATCAATAGATTAAAGAGTTTTTGACTATGGTTGAAGAGTTTGAGGGCACAAAAATTGATCAGGATGAAGAAGAGACAACAAAAATTGCAAGAAGTCAGTGATTTAAAAGATTCAATAGAAAATCAGAAGATCTTTCAATTGAAAGATAATATTTAGCCAAAGGGACTTGTTCCTCTTGAAAGGATTTTTAATTCAAATGATGTGGCTATTGACGCAGGGAAAATTTCACAAGATGAACATATTCAGGATCACAACATTGGAACTCAGGAGAAACCCAGGTTAGTAAAATTGTACGGTGGAGTTTCACCTAATTTTCAAGAGAGATATGTTAAAATTTTCAAGAATTATGTTGATGTCTTTGCATGGCCCTATGAAGATCTCAAAACCTATGATGTAAATATTATTCAGCACATGATTCCCTTGAAGGAGGGAATTAAACCCTTCAAACAGAATCTTAGACAGATAAATCCTTTGCTTCTACCATCAATTGAAAAGGAGGTCAACAAATTGCTTGATGCCAAAATAATAGTTCCGCTCAGGTATTCTGATTGGGTGGCTAATTTAGTGCCCGTGAGAAAGAAAAATGGAGAAATAAGGTTATGCGTGGACTTCAGAAATCTCAACAGGGCATCTTTGAAAGATAATTATCTTTTTCCTAAAATGGATCACGTACTGCAAAAGGTGACAGGATCTTTTAGAATGTTAATGCTAGATGGATTTTCTGGGTATAACTAGGTGGCCATGAATAAGGAGGATTAGAAAAATACGTCATTCACAACTCCTTGGGGAACCTTTATGTCTGCCAGAATGCCTTTTGGATTGATGAACACAAGTGCTAGATTTAAGAGGGTTATGGACATTGCTTTTGTGGGAGATAAATTTGTAGTAATATATTTAGGTGATATTACTATTTTCTCAAAGTCTGATGAAGAAAATTTGGACCATTTGAAAAATAATTTTGATAAATGTAGAAGATTTGGGCTTTCCCTGAATCCCAAGAAATCCATTTTTGCTCTGGAAGAAGGAAAACTATTGGGGCACATTGTTTCCAGAGATGGAGTAAAGTTAGATCCAGCCAGAGTACAAGCCGTGCAAAAAATACCACTTCCTAGAAGTAAAAAGGATATCCAAAAATTTCTGGGAAAGATTAACTTCCTAAGATGATTTGTGTCCAACTATGCTGAAATTGTGAAAGAAATCACTGATATGCTGAAGAAAGAGAATGAAGTGCATTGGACCAAGGAAGCTAAAGAATCATTTTCTAGGATTAAAGAGGAATTGCAGGCAGCTCCAGTCATAATCAACCCTGATTATCAAAAGCCTTTCCAGGTTTATTCATTTGCATCGTCAAATTCAATAGCCGCTGTCTTATTGCAGAAAAATGATGAAGAGAAAGAATAGCTAGTCACATTCTTCAACAAGATTCTCAAGGAGAACTTAAATATAATATTCTTCAAAAGTAGGTATATGCTTTGGTAAAAGCCCTGAAAGCTTTTAGATTTTATGTGCTGCATTCACAAATCATTGCTTACGTGCCAAATGCTGCAGTAAAAGATGTATTAGTAGAGGCTGACGTAGAAGGCAGAAGAGGAAAATGGATAGCCAATATCCAAGAATATGACTTGGACATAGAACCCACAAAGTTGGTGAAACGGCAAGGATTGGCAAAGATGTTAACAGAATCAAACTTTCAGGAATTGGGAATCAACCTACTAACACTTGTGGATGAAGGAGCAGCTGAAGAAAATGGAGAAAAGCAAGACCCAGGTATGAAGACCAAGTATAAGTTTTTGTGTTCAGAATGGTATAAGCATATAATTCATTATTTGTGCTTTATTTCTTGCCCACAATCTCTATATAGAACAAATTATAGAGCACTAAAGAATAAAGCGCAACCGTATATGATCATGGAAGGCAGTTTATACTAGAAGGATCCTATTGGAATTTTATTACTATGTTTAACAGAGGATGAGTTTACAGGAACAATCAAAGATTATCATGAAGGGTTATGTGGAGGACATTATAGTTGGAAAATGATACACATAAAATATTTTAGGCAAGATTTTATTGGCCTACTTTATTTGGTGATACCTATAAGTTTGTTAGAAGCTGTCAGAAGTGTCAGATTTTTGCTAAAAATAAGATATTAGCCCCTTTACCTTTGATCCCAGTCTTCATAGAGGAACCATTCAGACAATGGGGATTGGATTTTGTAGGAGAGATTAATCCACCTTCAAGTGGAAAACACAAGTGGGTTCTCACAGCAACTGATTACTTCACCAAATGGGTAGAGGCAATCCCCACTAAGAAAGCAACCGATCAGATAGTAATGAAGTTCCTGGAGGAGAATATTTTCAGCAGATTTGGATGCCCCATCAAAATTATAATAGGCAATGCTCAGGTATTTAATTCAAGTAAGTTCATTTCTTTTTATCACAAGTATAATGTTATTTTGTCCCATTCAAAAGCTTACCATCCGTAGGGAAATGGATTAGATGAATCTACTAACAAAACTTTGATGAAGATCCTTAAGAAAACTATTGCAGAAAATCAAAAAGACTGGGAAGTTAAAGTTTGCTCTGTGGGATGCTAGAGTAACTACAAGAAGATCTACAAGGAAATTGCCTTTTGAATTAGTATATGGAACTCAGGCTTTGTTTCCAAGTCAACTTGTGAAGCCGGTGATTGCAATGATTCAGGAGGCGAAATAAGAACCAAATGATTTGATAAGAAGAATGAATAAAGTGATGGAGCTAAGCGATAACAGGGACAAGGTAAGAGACAACTTGATTATGTATCAATACGAGATGAAAAACATTTTTGACAAGAAAGCCAAGGAAATTGATTTTAAAGTTGCAGATTTAGTATTGAGATGGGATACCAGAAGAGAAGATAAGGGTAACATGGGAAGTTTGATCCTCTCTGGTATGGCCCTTTTAGAATTGTTGAAGTAAGATCCAATAATACCTTCATTCTTGAGAATATTGATGGTGAAACTTTACAACTGCCTGTCAATGGGCAATACTTAAAGCATTACTTCCAGTTCTGAAGAATACGCGTCATTTCATTGTAAATACCAGAGTGAAATTAGTGTACAAATGCCATATAATTTAAATTTATGTGAAGCAATATATGACTCCATGCCCGAAGAGAAGGCACTAATATGCATTTCTTAGTGCTTCTATGGCAAAAGCACTATCCCCAAGTGGAGCCAGATGTTGTAACATGCATTTTTGTTGCTTGTAGTATTCATTTTTCATTCAAGAACTTGAAAATATTAAAAAAAAAATAAAGCAAGAGGAAGAAGTGATAATGACATATCGGAATTCCCTGAACATTGAAGAAACCCGAAACACAGAGGAGACATTGAAGAACAACGTAAAAACCAAAGTGTGAGAGTAGTGAAGAGATGAAGAATAAACACATAGGAACTGTTGGATCTAGTAGATCAATGGACGAGACTTGTTTGCGATGAGTGGCTAGGATTTAGTCATAAGATAGAGCTAAGAAATGAACGACGAAGATTCAATCTAAGCACTGGTGAAAGGAGAAAGTCGGGAATCGATCTGGATCATCAGATCTACAGATGGGTGAAATTGATAGATATTGGGTCAGAAGATGCATGCTGGTTAATTCAAAAGCCGGACCTGAACTTTTATAGGTTGAGAGTTTATAACTCCCATCGGGTTCGAAAAGGTTGTTAAACCTCGCGTAACTATTCCACCCAATATTGTTTTGGACCGTCAGATCAAGCGGATCTAGATCAACGGTCACAAAAGCGTCAGGCTAGTTTGATGATTGGAAAAAGACATCAGCCGTCAGATTGAGGATAAGATCGATAGTGGAGAAAGGTCGCGATAAAGGAATTGGAAGGGT
Source organism: Pinus taeda (assembly GCA_000404065.3). NCBI lineage: Eukaryota > Viridiplantae > Streptophyta > Pinopsida > Pinales > Pinaceae > Pinus > Pinus taeda. The sequence continues at coordinate 12,168 of APFE030036440.1, forward strand.
GGATTTAAAACTATAAGCGGGATTTTGGGTGGATGCAAAGTGGTAAATGATAGTTATAGGAAAGCACACAATTCCATTCAATGGTTGACGCGTAGCACTAAAGGAGAGAGAAAAATCGCCTATTTCGGCTGGGTAACTCTCGTACAAATAGCCCACCTGAAATTGATATCAGCAGCCGGATCCTGGGGTTGAAATCTACGGTGGAGAATGGCCGGACCTGAAAATATATGCATTATGTTTTAAACTCTTGGCGCGTCTGCCTTATCGCGTATTGTAAAGGTTTATATTGATATAACATTTGAAAGGTCGGTTGCGATTTGTGATGCGAAGTCAATGGAGTGCTAAACTGGCGGATCCGACGGATTTATGGAGTAATATTAATTCTTTTTGAGTTCCGTATTAATCAAAGGTTCGTGTTGATTTCGCTGTGTAAAGAGGAAAATCAGTGTTAGAGCCGAATCTGAAGAGGAAGACAATCGAGTATGTTCTTTTTGTATTTTGGCCAATCAAAACGCCTGATACATATGTAAGCCCAGGTTTACACAAGTCAAACACATTTCATTATAGCTAAAACGAATTAAATATCATTAAGTCATATACAGAGGAACTCGACAACGGATTAACAGAGCAAGCCAACAGTTATCGTCTTCTTCTAAATTCAGTTATTTTCCCTGTTATTTCATGTTTTTTTTTGAGGTGTCTTTTTCCCTCTGTAAAATTTTGTAATAGTTTTTTACTTCATATAGTTAGAGAAACAGTTAAGTAATTTGGGCAGTTTCAAAAATCAACAACTATTCCACAATGTATAAAAAGATGAAAATTTACAAAGAAGGGGTTCGAATTTTGGGAGAACCCGGAGACAAGGCCATTGTATTCATGATATAATTGTTGATTAATGAAGAATCAGAAGTTTCCATGCATTTGCTGGGTATGATTTTGTGACTTCTCTGTTATGTGCCATCCTATGTTTTCTTCCTTCAAGTATGGTAATGAAGCTGCAGGCCTTTATTTTCTTAGGTAGATAAAGTTAAAGTTCCTTAAAAGAGTGCTCTTGTACTTGAAAATTTCACCTTTCTTTCTAAGTTACAGATAGTAGTTTTTGTGCAAGGCAACATATTATCTTTAACTTCCCTAAGAGTCATAGATAGTAGGTTCCGTTTTTAACAACATATTGTCCATGATTCAGTTCTCACCTTCATAGTTCTTCTAAGTCAGAGATAGTAGTTTGTGTGTAAGGCAGCTTACTATTTTTAACTTCTTCAAGATTTCTTCATTTATCATTCATATTTAGTTATCAAATGGAATTCTAATATTTCCTTGCCACCTAAGTATTGAGAGTAAAAAACCAAGTCTCTAGGCCCTTCATTTGAGAACACAACATATATCTAAGTGACAAATAAGTGACAGTAAATAATATTTATTAATGTCTTAAGCACAATTTCTCCACATCTAGGAAATTGGTTTCTTAAAGTACAATAGTAATGACAAAGGCTTTGGAAAGACATGAGTAATTAATTGGCATTTTATTTATGAAAATAATGAAATTAGGGGAAAAAGGAGGTGAAAGGTCACAAGTTGCATGTGAGGAGGAAATCGAAGGAAAATAATGGAAAATGAAGAAAATAGAGGCCTCATTAATAAAAAGGTTTCTAAGGATCAATTGGTAGGCTTGATCAGTTCAGTTTTGGAGCTCTCCTCTATTCTCTCTCTCTCATACTCTTATATACTTAGATTTTTCTTTGAGCACTTCATCATTAGATCAAGAAAAGGCAAAGAAGGTAAGAAGAAGGAAGCAGCAAGAAAGGAAGAGCAGGATCAAGTAGCTACAACATGATTCTTTGTAGGTATCGATTTGCATGTCCAATTTCCTTGCTATATTTGCATGCATGGTATTGCATGTAGTTATTTTCCTATTGTGGCATGGGTTTTTCCAAGTGTAATAGTGTTTTCAGCCTACCCTTGCCATTTTCGGATAGCCATGGTGTGATGGGGTTCTCATGTTTTGGTTGAGATGGATTACCAGATGGATTCGAAGCTGAGTGGAGTGGATCTCCGAATGATAGAGCACATGACCTAGTGGTCCCCGAATCAGATTGTGGATCACAGTAAAGCCACTGGCTTAGTGACCCTTGAGCCAGACTGTGGGTTGCGTTAAAGCTAGGATTGTGTTGCCTTGGTGGGCCTAGGAATCCTTGTTGGTGAATGGCAAGATATACGGTAAAGCTAAGAGGTGGTTTTCTCTCCATTGGGCCTAGTAATCCTGAGTTTGGGATATGCGGTAAAGCCTGGAGAATGGGTCTCGATTTAGGGCCTAGTGATCTGGTGTGGATTGCCATAAAGCCTAAGAGACTAGGTTCTCGGTTTAGGGCCTAGTGATCTGGGTTTGGATTGCAGTAAACCTTGAGAGACTAGGAGACATGAAAATTCTTCATGGTGTAGGTGGAGAAATCCAATGACATCCATGCTTTTTTGGCCTAGTGATTGGGTGGAGATCACATAAAGCCTGTTATGATGTGTTCACTGTGTTGACCTAGTGATCTAGGAGCCTGGTTTCTATTGATGAGGGTGAGGTGGTTTAGCCTCGGTATGCCCTGATTGGTTATTTTGGCTTAGGTCCCACATTCATGCTTGGAATATGGCAAGGGGGTGAATGGCTAAAGAGAGATTTGGCTCAGCCATTCTAAAGGTGGTGGAACGTGGAAGTCCCATCCCAAATTTTGTTTTTGTATCATTAATGAAAGGTTATTTCTACTTATATTTCCATGAGTATTATGGTAGATTATACGTGGTTTATATGGCTGTGATTTCATGGATAATTATGTCCCTATTATGCTGGTTATTTACATGTTTTATAATAGCAACCATGTGTGGCTTTCATCATGTTTTTACTTGTAATTGAATGATCAATGTATCTATGACCTAATGTATGGAATGGCAGTTAAAGTGATAAGGTAACAATGCTTCATGGTGAATCTTAGATAAGTATGAGATCCCTATGCTTATATCTTTTATTTACACTTGTAGGTTGCATATTTACTAAGCATTTGACAAAATGTTTGTTATGGCTAGTAGGGGTCCAGTCAAGGTCGTGTACAAGTTTTTGCTCTAGTACTGTCATTTCCATGTTATTTTACTGATTGAAGAGATGGCTCAATTCTGGGCAGTGACCTCGGCTCTGGGCCTGAAAAAGTGGCTCAAATATCGGAGTTGCTGGCATAGCACTGACAAATTGGGTCTTTGGTCACTAGGAGGCAAGCCTGTGAGAGTGACTATAGGGCTACAGTCACATGCATTCCTTGTCATGGGAGTGAATTTGGGTTTAATTAATCTAAATGCTAGGTTAACTTAGGGGTTGGAAACTTGGAGTAGTGGATTAGCTTCTAGGTGTCCTAAAGCACATGAGGGAGGTATGTGTGTTGTGTTTTCATCGATTCCATTTCCGTAAGGTTAACTAGGAGGTTGAATCATATCATAGTAGCCTCTTGCCGCATGTTTACCCCGGCTTGCCTGTTGCTTGGGTAGATGTGGGAGGAGGGTGTTGTAGAGTGGTATAAGAACATGGTTCACCCCTCTAACTGGATGCAAGGTGGTGTGTGTTGGTCATGCATGAATGTCAGTTGCATGTGTGTCTTTTCCACTTGAATTCCATGTTCTTGTTGCATTTTTATAATGTTGATCACGATTGTAGTAAGGTTGTCATGAGGAACTTGATGATTGATTTTATGGAATGCATCTTCATGAGTATATGACTGGTTACATGTTGCTTATATGTCGCCTACTTAAATCCTTGTATGTTAGGCTACATTCTTGTAGGTTTTATTACATGTATCAACCTTGTAGGATGGTTACAAGAATTGATCGCTTATGCTCGACTACATGCATGTATGCATATGTGTAGTTGATTAGGAATTGCTTATGCATGTCGTTGGTTACATGTGGAAATGTGTACAAAGGAGTAATGGTTTTGGTCATGTACGAGGTCATGGTTTGTGAAATGATATGGTAATTCATTTATGACTGGACTCTAGCTAGAATGATGTGAATATGGTTCGGTAATCACATGTTATATGTCTATATGTAGTTTTTATGCATGTATGGTGTTGGTTACTATGATGCATGTATGGTAGGTTAGACATGCATGGTGGGTTCATTGTATGAAATTAGGTCATCATGATGATATTGGTATGTTTTTATGCTAATGTGTTTTTTGAGATAGAGTAGGAGACACAAATCATTAAAGTGAAGTCACAACATTAGGCCTTGAGGCAAGAGCATGTCTTCATACATGTGTGTATGTTGGGCATGCATGTATGTAAGTTAAGGATTGTTGTATGCATTAGGTTTATATACATTAGGTTTACGTACATGTTTTTGATGTTATGGTCACATAAATGATAGATGTTAGTTGATTAGTGTAGTTATATACACATGAGTAAGATAGTCAACAATAATGGTAACCCGTGGTTATATGCATTGCTATTGTTGTTTTATGTTAGATAACTTGATGATTAGGTTATATGTTGTTGATGAGTATGATATATAGATTATTTTTTTTATATGCTATTAACTTGATGATTATGGTTATTTCATTGAGATCATGATGTTGTAATTTGGATTGGTCATATGGGTGATGGTTATGTTCATTGCATTGAAGATCTTGATGTTATATGTATTGCGTTAACCTAGTTTGACATATGTAGATGGTTATGGTTGAGATAAACAAGTATGAGCCAACATATTTGTGATATGGTGTTGTACTAATATAGAATGATCATACATATGTGATTGTTATGCATGAACGACAAATTCTTATGAGCTTATGATGTGAACATGTTAGTTAGTTACTGTTATGGATATCATGATTTATGTTTGAGTTGATATGTTGTGAAGTTGTATTGTGCTAACCTAGATTGATTGTGCAGACAAGATATCCTCCCCTGAAGTACACTAAGGTATGAGTTTTCTTATGTAGTATACTAGGTGCTTCATTGTTGATTATATCGTCTATTTGGTGTTTGAGTGTTTGGTGCCTATTATGTCGTCTAGTTTATTTATCTGACATGGTGCATTCATAGCTTGCTTAAATGTTTGATTAATTGCATGATATGAGTATGAGTCTATAGGGTTGCATGAAGAAATGATATTGTTTTAAGATGATTGTACTAATACATGTGTTTAGAAATTTGATATGTATTTGAGTGTAGTAGGTGACAATTGTAGCATTATGTCTAATGACTATGAGTTGACTATGGATTATGGCATGATTGTTAGTCTTGGAAAAGGTTGATTTCAAAGTGATAGATATGATTTTCCTAATATTTGGAACATGTGCTTGACACGTGTGAGCAGTTACAGGGTAACATGCTTGGTATTAGCATGACAAGGTAATAGTTGATGTGTTTATATAACTAATAATTGGGTGATGTGACAGTACATAGTAAGCCTCGATTGCAATAAGGTAAAAAGGTAAAAGGAAGGAATTGGACAAGACTTCATTTGGATAGGTTTGGAAACCCTAATTCCAAATGAATGAGTGCTTCACATACAAGAAGTCTTCTTGATTTTGTTTGACATTATATGGATATGTGCTAGATTCAAGAACATGTACTTGACAGGTATATTAGCTAGTCTCTAGTTATAGGTGGATCTGTCAAGGGAATTAAAGCCCCAGAGAGATGGAATGGATGTGTTCAGTTACAAGGCAACATGCTTGGCGCATCAAGGTAAGGTAACCAGTGTATTGTTATGTTTAATTATGCATTGACAATTATGTGTTTATGGAAGTATGATGCAGGGAGTTGCATGGCAAGAGAGATTGCCATGAATATTGAAGAAGGCTTAGGTTGAGTTTTCCTTGGGAACCACAAGGATTGAGTCATGGTGTCTATTGTTAGTATTGTGATTTTTGTCTTTTGTGATTGTTGTGCTTGATTTGTGATTTTGCATGTGTCTAGTGCATAACTATGCCACTTTATTGTGGTGTCGTATTGTTATTGGTTTTCATGGTTTTCTTCTTGTTTGTTTCTTGGCTTGACTTTTCTGTTTTGAGTCTTAGGAATCAGTTTGGGGAAGAGGAAGAGTTGATGGAGCTCAAGGAAAGTTGTGTGGTACCCAAAGGTGATGTAATACTCAGATGAATCTCGGTGCATGAGTAAGCGCAACGGAAGGTAGGACTATGACAGTTGATTAGACTGGTTGGGTCCATTGTGGTAAATAGACAATGACAGTACAAACACGAGAGTGGTAACCAGAAAAGGTAAATTAAATTGACCTGAGGTGTCGGATGGTTTAACTAAGTTGGGAACGTGGTTCTCAATGTCATGCACAAATAAGGAAGTTCTCTTAACCTAGACCTTATGTTATCTGGAAATTATATTATGATCATGATTATGCTGATGTTTATATATGTATACATGGATGTATATATTTGATTATCTAACAAGATGATGATTGTTTTATGCTAATGATTATATATGTACATATGCATGCATCTATGTTATTGTCTGACAGGGTCATCAGGAATCGTCCTTGTGGAGGAATGATATCTTACGCAAGTGAATGGCATGAAGAGGTTCCTCGCTATGAGGAATCAAGTGGGAAGAGTAGTCATGCCAAATATATGAGGTCAGTATCATGTGAATTTGAATTTATATTGTATGCTTGTATTATGCCTATGCTTATGTTATGGCCATGTTATACTGAGGGATATGTTAACACTCCGAATTTTCCGTAGAAGTTATCAGAAGAAGGAAGCAACTAAGGTAACCACAAACCAATCTTTTAGGCTTAGGCTCTAGCCAACCTAAGTCCAGAGAGGGCTCTCTCTATGTAATTTAGCTTTGTTTTACTGGGATTTTAGGCTATTTGTTAGCATTCATGGGGTTTTGGTTTTGATTTTGAGGTTTGGTGGTGGAATTCTTGGAACAGATGGATAGAGCCAAGGTCTCTAAGCCATTGGGCTATGGAGTCAACAAATGGATAGCAAAATAGGATTAGTTCATTAAAGGGAATGTTCACAGGGCAGGCTAGCAAAGTAAAGAACAAATATGTAGGTCGAATGGATGGAATTGTCCTAATTAGGGTGAGAGGGCACTTAAGAATCCTTGGATTGAGGCTAAAATGAAGAACAGGGGATAATCATGAACAAAGGGAAATTAAGAATCCTTTGCTATATATCACAAGGGATAACCTAGACTAAGGAGCAATCAAGAATTCCTTAATTTAGATTAGTGAAGAAAACATTTAACATGCATAACAGTCAAGATAGAGTGCAGTTAATAAATTTTTGAAATATCATTCCATGTTATAGCATTCAGATTTTTAGAGATACAAATAAGATCATGGAAAACTTAAAGGAAATAACATAGAACTTTAAGAGAATACTTATTTGAACTTCTCTTTGCATAAGAATCCAGTGAAATATCTGATCTTTATTCCTTGATCCAGCTAGCTGATCCAGTCATTGACACAATAGGATTTCAAACTAAAGAAAAATAACTCTATATAAATGCTTTAAATCCACCCTACATACTTCGAATTATGAAGTATATATACAAAAATTGTTACAAAATGTCTCAAAACAACTTGAGATTTATTCTAGGAAATAATAATATCTTCTAGCAAGAAGATAGAGACAACTAATGAATTGTTTCTTGTTGTCCCCTTTATTGTGGCTGTGCTGGTTTTTATAGTTGAATTAGACCCTTTTAAGCTCACTGATGGTTGTAGCATTTTTATGCTGGAGTCTTCTTTACTTTGATATTTCATCTGATACTCTTTGACCCTGCTACTCTTTTTACCTATTTCATCCTGATATCTTCATATTGACTGTGTGGTAACTATTAGTTACAGTCTTCGCAGCCTGTCACTAGGGATCAACATGAGCTCTTACTATGTTTGGTTTTGTTAGATGTTTTGCACATGATGTTTAGCACAAAAAATGTTACAAGTGTGTCCATCAGAAGAAGCTCGGAAAAATATTTCGAACGGTATATCACACTCCCATAACCGGGTCTCGGATTAGAAGATATGATCAAAATTAATGAGTGATTCTTGGTTATGCATGTTTTGAGGTCAGTTGCTACACACAATGACAAGTTTAGTACAAAATCAGCTTCTGAAATAATGGTAAGGAATTTTTCAAAAGTGAAAGAGGCTTTTGTTCATCACATACCAAATAACAAAAATATCTTTCAGTTTATGCACAAGTTCTACTATGTGGGAGATATACTGTGATATTTGGAACCTACATTAAAACAAAACAAAATTTTCATATTTTTTACTTCTTTAGTCATTTTAGTGCGGTGCCATTTTACAACAAATGGAAAGTAATTTTGCAAAACCCAAGGCGGTTTTTGTTAAAAACGAGCCATGAAACAAAAACCTCTTTCAGTTTATTCACAGGTGTCGTGAATTTGGATATGTGATTAGATCTTTACACCTCATTTTCACAGATTTAAATTTTTAATGATTTTCTATTTTAGAGATGATTTTGTGGCATAGATTGCGAGCAACTGGAAAAGAATTTCCCAAATTTGAGAGAGT
>APFE030036444.1:0-23245 GCA_000404065.3 Pinus taeda
AATGCCTTATATTTTTATTTATCTATTTTAGTGTTTTAAATTAAGTGTCATTCAGGTTAAAGAAATAAAAAAATGCATAAACTAAGTAAGAATTATATATACATAAATGACACTTAAATATTATATAATAAAGATATAACATAAAAGATGTGTGTATATAAACTAATTTGAATTATGCTTACTTTAATGCTAGCAATATAAATGTATTGTTTTATTTTTGGTATATTAATTTGTGGATCTTGCCTTAAATCTAATGAGGTCTTTTAAATAATGTATTTTTTATAGTATTTAAAAAATTTAAAATTATAATTATATTTATATTATTTTGTGTGTATTTCTAATTTATAGAAGGAAAATTTTTTCCAAGGGATTTTTAGAGATTTTGAAGTTGTGTACTTTATATAGTATTCAAAAATTACTATTCAAACAATGAAAAATTATATATAGAGAGATTGTGTAACTTATAGACGAAATAGTCTTTTTCATTGTAATCCCACGATACAATTTCAAGTAAGAATAATCTTTTCAAAATTATTATTCAAACAATGAAAATTTATATATAGAGAGATAGATTGTGTAACTTACAGAGGAAATAGTCTTTTTCATGATATAATTTCAAATAAAAATGTGATTTTTTGTTTTTTAAAATACATTTTCAATGCATAAATGGATTCAAGGCCCTCAAAAACATAAGGCATACTTGAATTCTATAGATAAACAACTACTCAAGTTTTTAAAAATCTCTATCAAATTTTGATTAAAATAAAATAAAATAAAATATGATGTTTAAATCTTTTAAATAGTCTTATTATTCTACATTTTGGACTTTTCTAGGTATACTCTTTTTTAGCAATTTTGTATGAAATCTAGCAAAAATCCGTTGGAATTACAAATTTTAGCCTAGTCATCTACACAATCCACGTGGTCAAGAAAATTTTCAATACCTTAAATCTATAGTTGAATTGAGGCTTCATCGTCAGGACAAGTTGAAGAAACAGATCCAACTTTACCTGTTAAATAGACTGCGCAGACAGATCCAACTTTACCTGTTAAATAGACTGAGCAGAGACTCCAACGGCTATATTCGACTCTAGGACCCAGGTCAAATTTTATTTATTTATTTATTATTATTATTATTTTATATTACTTAAAAATTAATAATAATATTATTATATTCCTATTTTATATATATATAACTATAATAAAATAATTATTCATGGAAATAGTAAAATAAGTCCAAATAAATTTAAAATAAATTACCTCCTATTAATAATACCTTAGTATAATTTTTTTTTTTAAATATTATTGTTAAATAGATTGAATTATTTAAAAATTTAATTATTATTATTATTTTTTATTTCAATAATAATATATTATTATATAAATAATGGAAATAAGAAAAAATTAGGTCCAAATAAATAAATAAGTAACAAATATTTTAAAGTAAATCACTTAATAATTAAATTAATAAAAATAATAACCTTAGGTTGTTAGTATAAACTAATTATTTTTATTTATTAATTCCTTTTATGGAAATAATTACATAAAGGAATAAACTAAAGATTAATTAAAAACTAATACCAAAATTTAAATCAATATATAATCCTAATTAAAATTAGGATGGTAAATTAAGATGGTAAGTCAAAACAGTTATTGAATTCCTCATTAAATTATTTATTATATTATTATAAATTATAAATCTATTTATCTATTCAAAATTACAATTTAAAGTAATATATAATATTATATATTACCCAACCTATTTATAAATGAATCCACTTTTGTATATCAATTCAATTAATTAAAATTAAATAGGAAGAAAATAAAAATGTAATTATCATTTTAAAAGAATTTTATTATCAAATAGTGTGTATAATTTTGATAATATGGTTGGTATAAGTTTAATAATTTAAAATATTAGATTATAAATTTAAATTGTTTAATTGTAATATCAAGTCTCCAACCTTGACTACTATTTCTTCTCTCTCGTCGGCGGATTCAACCTTCAATTTCGTTCATACACTCTAACTCTGAGTGCCAAGCGACCGCTTGCAGCAGCAACATAACTGCCAATCGTCCCTCGGAATTAAGGGCCACTGGTGGATGCATGAGCGCATGCACTATTTTCAATACATCCCAATATTGCTGCACTGGGAATTACAATGGAAATAATTGCCGTCCTACTAACTATTCGGGTTTCTTCAAGACGTAATGCCCTCAGGCCTACAACTATGAATATGATAATGAAAGCACCATGTTAACTTGCCCCGCAGGCGCTAAGTACTATACGGTCGTCTTCTGGGGCGCTGCCGCTTCTACCCCGTATCCAGCCGCTTCTTTCCCCTCTGTGGCCGGTTCTAGTCCAAATTCTTCTGCTTCTACCGTCTCCAACCGCTGCTTTCCCCTCTGCGGTCGCTTCTGTTGCAGATTCTTCTGGTATGGAATTTCACTAAGTAGAAGCAATTACTTATGGGCTCATATAGCTGTTCTTTATTTCTTCAGCTTTAAGATTTACACTATTTCGCGCAGGTGATATTGTCAAAACACAAGCACTATGAGCCACAGCAACACAAGACACTCAATTTTCTCCACTACAAATTTACCCAAACATCTCTTCTGGATGAGAACTCCTCACACACGGTTCTCACGATTGCAAAAACCCTAGTATTATGATAATAATAAATATTAAACTTACAAAAATATACAGAAATCTGCTTGTGAAATTGCCTGGCCCTTAATTATTTTTTCCAATCAGAAGAAACTCTTTCTATTAATAGTAAAGAAAGTGATTATAACAGAAAACATGTATCAATATTTCCACTAAAAACAGAGTAGGTTAAAAAGAGAAACTCCAGTCTTAGATGTAACAGAAAAACTGCTTTGAAAGCCTTGCAATAATCCATTATCACAGAAAAAGATTCTTCCTACAAACCAAGAGATAAAAAGCCAAGAGAAGTAAAAGATAGACACCAATACAAATACTAATCAGTGGATCTGAAAGGCTCCAGTGATCTAGAGAAAAGTGGAAAGATGATGATACAGAGAACCCTGCAAACAGACGTGGAGAGAAACATCATCCAACGATCAAATCCATCCAATCCATCGAGAGGCTAGAAAACAGAGAGCTTCGACGGGGAAAGTTGAGATCTTAAATCTGAATTTGTCCTTTCTCCTATAGGATGCTGTTTTCAAAATACTGGAAAGAGATCAGTCAGTCCTCCGAAGAGCAGCCTGCTTTAGATAATTGGTTTGCTTCACCATTTTGTGTTCGGTAGATGTGTGAAATAGATAGGCTGTGGAATTCAGGGATCAGGGATTTAATTTTAGATTTCCAAGGCTCCAGAGAAGGGAGAAAAAGCTAGGTTGTCGAATTTAAAGGATCAGAGTTCTAATTGTAGATTTCCAAGACTCCAGAGAAGGAGAGAAGAAGTAACCTCTCATATTTGCCCGATGGAGAGAAGAAGTAACCTCTCATATTTGCCCACTCAATTATAGACTTGGAATCTCAAAAACAGTGAGCTCCCGTAAACCAAGCCAGCCAGATGGCACAATGTAAGATCTCCCGGAGAAGGCCTCCCTTTATTTATAGTGACACACATGCAGCCGAAACTCTGCGTCTAGGATCTCCGGGAGAAGGCCTCGCCCTTTATTTATAGTGACACAAATACAGTGAGACGCGCTATAACAGCTACCATCAGCAATTATGTAGGTGCACTGTATCTTCGATACACCTCTTTTGACAATCAAGGGTTTGTATCATTCTAACAATAGAGCCATGAAATGAATATATAGAATTACAATAAAATTTACATGACCAGTTTTACCATAATTTATTTATGTTGTTTCAGTCTGCAATTTTTTTAATGATGTTTCCAAAAGAAATTATATTTTTGTTTGGGAAATTCAATAAACTATGTAAGATAGTCAAATTTCAGATCTAGAATTTCAATTTGCTTTCCACCTGTCTTTACATTATAACATCACTTGTAACTCTTCTTTAATTTTTTTTTGACCCTGTCTGTTAGCAAAAACGAACAGGTTTTTAATCGGAATAACCATCAACGGAGCTTTAATAGCTTTAGCAATCATGTTGGTTATAGCTGTTTATGGGAAGAAATTCAAGACTAAACAGAATCTCAACGAAGGTTAGGAAGCAACTTGAAGTTTAGATATATTTTAACATGAGCCATACTGTGAATTTACCCTGTGAAAACACTTCTTTGATATACTGTAAATTTACAAGGATTGCAGACTACTTGACAATTATGCACCCAAATCCAACAAAATTTCGTGCTTTTAAGCTGGAAAAGATAATGGAAGCCACACAAAACTTTGATCAAAAGATTGGGCAAGGCGGTTTTGGATCAGTCTTCTTTGGTAAATTGCGAGAAGGAAAGGATATAGCTGTAAAAGTGCTCTCATTGTTCTCTACAGAAGGAGTTCACCAATTCCAGAATGAGGTAATTCTAGGGTTTTTAAATCATAATATTTTTAATTATATCGACTTATTATATGTGTGTATAATAAACTTGAGTGGTTTCACTTGATAAACATGTTGATCTTCTTTCTAAACTCTATCATAAGAATTTGGTTTCTCTACTCGGATTCTGTAATGAATCGAAAGAGGTTATGCTTATATACGAGTATATGTCTGAAGGGTCCTTACGGGATCACCTTTATGGTAAATATGTTACTAAACAATAACAAATATTGTTATTGTTTGATTGAGTTGTTGTATACACTAAAATTAATTCCAAAAATAAGTTTAAAAAAATGTATATTTGAGCTGAAATTGTTTTCCAGGTCGTAGCGCAGAGCTTTCCCCTCTAAATTGGAAAACAAGGCTCAAAATAGCTTTAGATGCAACGCAAAGTAAGTCTTTAAACAAATTAGTGCACAGTACATCTATGTGATACAAGGTTGGTACATCTATGTGATATATCTACTTTCGATCTTACATTTCAATAAATAATGTTTTAAGCATATTTTTCATGTGATCCACTTCTTCTCTGTGTTGAAAGGACTGGAATACCTGCACAAGGGTTGCACACCAAAGATAATTCACAGTGATGTTAAGTCTGCCAATATCATTTTAGACGCCAATATGAATGGAAAGGTTGCCGATTTTGGTCTCTCAAGGATCTCAGAGCCTTCTTATGCTAACACTGTAGTAAAGGGAACAATAGGATACCTCGATCCAGAGTATATATTCATATGCCCTTCTCTCTCTGTGCAATATTCTTGATATTGTACAAGTTCCGTTAATTTTCTGTTTTTCTGTTCGGGATATTGTGCAGTTATTTCCGGACTCAAATGTTGACTGCGAAGAGTGATGTATATAGCTTTGGAGTGGTGTTGTTGGAAATCATATGCGCAGACCAGCCATAAATGCAAATTTGGGTGAAGAGGAGCTTAACCTCATTCAATGGGTAAGGAATCCGATTAACATTAATCGTTTAAATGCTGAACCTATTTTAGGATTTTCAATGGTCACTCACCAAAATTAGATATTATGTTGATGTCATGTATAGGTGAAACAGCATGTGAAGATGGATGAAAACGCTGGCGACATAGAGGAAATTATAGACAAGAGGTTGGACGGAAAGTACGAGATGGGATGAATAGTTAAGGTTGCGAGAATAGCACTTAGATGTGTGGAGGGTACACCATCCTGTAGGCCAAGCATGTCTGAAGTAGTAGCAGAGATAAAGGATGCCAGCACATCTGAAAATGAGATTAATAGTCCCTCTCCTCTCATTTTGGAGGGCGTTGGATGTATTGAACATAGAGATTTGCAACCGGGCCATGTCCAACCACGGGCGATGTCCAACCGGGCAAGTGGGCTGATAACAGCTCTAACATACCACAAATAGGGAGATGACTTGAAACTTCCAACATATCCATCAATACACACGTAAAGCAGTTCGCTCATTTCTATGAATCAGGTCCGTCAAGCCCATGTTTTTCCTGTTTTATATGATTTGATAATATATTTATAGAATTAGAATGTTTGATAATATATTTATGAAAATTTATATATGAAAACTTGCAGTTAGTGCATTGTATAACCCAACTGCATAAAGTTGCCATGAATGCCAGAGAAACTCCCTTTGCACTTTTGCAGTTATTACCTTGTACAACGCAACAGGAAAACACGGCCGGGAATGCCAGCGAAACTCCCTTAGCTATGGCCATTGCAAACGCTGTGCCTCGAACATTTCCCCGGCAAAAGCCATATAACGCGTCCAGAACAACAACCAAATTTGAATAGTTCTAGTTTGACGCGTCTAGAACAACAAATTTTGAATAGTTATAGTTTGACTAATCGTAAGAGTCATTCACAACCAGAACAACAACCAATTTTGAATAGTTCTACCTTGACTAATCGTAAGTCATTCACCGAGCCGAGAACACACGTTTTTTCCACCGCAGATGAATGGAGCTGGTCCTACTGAATCATTTATGAAGGAGACAGCTGGTGATATTACACTGGAAGTCTTTGAGACGGGCCTACTTTCATAAATGCGATCCGATTTCATGTCTTCTGTGTTTTTTTACCGGAATAGTTGATTTTTTCAACACGTAGCATCCGTTTCTGGGGAGTTTTTCCTTTCAGGAAAATTTACACCTGTCCCGCTCATGCAATTTACCAGTGTCGTTTTGGTTGAACGTGTTGGTCATCTACCTGCTCCATTATACCTTTCGGTTCCGACAGTATATAGCGGCTATTCTTGTGCGCCGGGTCTTTTTTTCGATGCAGTTTTTTCGTGAACCCTTTCAGATCATCACATGTACGCCCCTCACGTCATCTAATCTGTTATTTCCTGCTTTTTCTACTCACATTTAAAACAAGTTTCCGTTGGTTTTTGTCATTATTGTTCGTTTTGTTCACATGTCTAAGCTACTAGGTTGACCAAATTTACACAATGCCCAACATTCTGTCAACGTCCAGTCAACTCAGCCTTCCACTGCGGATTAGTCTAAAGCCCCTCCTGGTGTTTGAAAATGTCCTGCCATGAAGAAAACCCAGAAGCATATCCTCCCTTAACCCAATAACACTCCCTTAATTAACGGAGAATCCAACGTACATGATCCTCACTGTCCTTTTGACTTTACACAGGATCGACAAGAAGCTCTTGACAAATTCAATCAGTGAAATGACTTGTTTTGGTTTATTCAGTTTGGTCTATACCACACCATTGTTCCAATCTGCTATAAGTTTCTAAAATGCCTCAGTTGGTTAGGGTTTTCTTTAGTGCCTCAAAGGAAATTCTTTATATATTCTACTAGAGAAAATATTCTTGAAATTACCCTTAAATTGATTAAAAGGCATTTAAATTCGTAACGACGGAAAAATACACTGTTGATAATATCGGCGATATTCGAAAATATCGCGATATTTTCGGCAAAACGATATATCGCCGAGAAAATATCGGCAAATATCGGAAAATATTGGCAAAATATCGCGATATTTTGAAAATATCGGCAAAATAACGGCTATATTTAAAAATTTGAAAAAATTATTTTTTATGCTTGCCGATATCGCTGATAAGATATTTTCTGGACCCTTGCCGATATTTTCCTGATACCGATATTATCAACACTGGAAAAATATAAGCCCTTCAATGATTATACCCTCACCCTCACCTGTAAATCCCTCCAACAACCTGATAAAGAAAATTTATTCAAGTTAATTTTTCCATCAGGAGCCTAAATTCCAGAGCTAGCATCTAGTTACTCAATAACTTCATTTTCAGAAGTTGTTTAACAAGTTTTGGTTGTTATTTCATTTCTTCTGGGGAGATGATGTAGGGATGGCATATGATCATACCTTGGGATTTCTTAGTTTAATGCTCCATCCTGATATAGTTCTCGACATTCCTACTTATCTAGCTCGAGCAATAAATTTTCAGTTTCAGAATTTCCAAAATACTAGATATTTCAAGTACCCTTAATATCTGGTACATTTATTTTTATATGTACATGCAAACAAATTTATATATTTTAATTTACATATAACGAATTCCAAAAAGAAAATAAGATCGGTAGTGGAATATACTCATATCATCTGAAGGAAAAATAATAATTAGGGTTTTTCACATTATCTGTCTTCCTTCATGTTTGTGTATTTTCTGTTCTAAACCACCGACAACTCCAATAATGTTGCCTCAAGCAAAACAACCCTTGCAACTTAGTGTTGATACTCGAGTAGCGGATTGATTCTTATTTGAAGATCACACAGAAATAAGGTTTTATGGTGCATATGTAGAACCATATCATTTTCCACTATTTTTACCAATGAGAAATTTCTCCTTAGAGTTTATAAGGCAGAGCCTAAATTTAAATCAAATTCACTTTGTTCCTAGGAAGAAGGGATACATTTTCAAGTTGGAAAATATTGTTGGGCCTTTCATTATAAATACTAAACAAGCCCTTGACCAAGTGGAACAGATGATGAAGGAATTTTGTTTTGAAAAAGGGGAAAAGTGGCAGTACGACCCTCATCATGTGATTTCAAATAGAGGGGTTGAATCTAGTTTTGTACCCTATGTTCATGAAAGTGAGACCAAGTGGAACAGATGATGAAGGAATTTTGTTTTGAAAAAGGGGAAAAGTGGCAGTACGACCCTCATCATGTGATTTCAAATAGAGGGGTTGAATCTAGTTTTGTACCCTATGTTCATGAAAGTGAGCTAGATCTTGAGAGATTGGAAAATCAAGAATATTGTTTGGTAATCAATTTGCTTAAACACCTCAAGGGATAAGCATTGAGACTCCTATTGTCAAAGAAAAAATCTCAATAGAACTGCTCCAAAACATGAAGATGTGGAGATGGAAGATATGCAACAAGAAAAGAGGGCTAGAATTAAAGGAGAAGAGGAGGAAGAAGTGATGGAAATTAAGCTGATAGAAACACCCTTAAAACAACCTGGTTATGAAATGTAGCTTGAAAATCCAGAATGATCAATTCCCCCTTCCACCTCTACAGAGCTTACACCACACCAAGTTGGGGAAGCTCCTTCTCAGATAAATGTTTTGCAAAAAAACTATCAACAAATTGAGGAAACAAATATAAAAATGAGAATTAAAATGACAGCCCAATTGTCAGCGCAATCAACCTCAATTTACCAAATCGGGTTTCTTTCTGCAATGGACTTAGAAAGAAATCAACTAAAGTTATCCCTCTTGCATCCCACTCAAATAATTTTCACAGGACCATATTTTAAAGCCATGAACCTGTCAAAAGATTAATGATGTTCCTTTATCTGATAAAATCAATTTTCACAAAAGGCAAGTGAAATAACTTATAGTTACTTAAGTAAGAATGTCATGACAATGACCAAAACTGAAAAAGCTACTTGAAAGTACCACAAAGCAATTGAGACAAGAGAAATCTAATTCAAGAGCTAAGAAAATGCAGATTGATGAATTCAAGAAGCTAATTGTAAAGTTGGGGGTTGATCCAGAAGATAGAAAAGCAGTTAATGTGCTACCGAAAAGCATTGAATATGAAATGCAATCCTCAAGGAAAAAGTTGAAAGTGCCTGGGTTTGAGCATGCCCAAACTGTTGAGATGACACAAGTTGAAAAGGTAAAAGAGTTGTTGATGGGAGAATTGATTGATAGAAACAAAGAGATTGTCATTTTGTAAGAAAAAGGTACAAAATTTAGATCATTCAATTAAAAATATTTTTTTTTACATTTGTTGTCCTGAACCATATGATCCTTCAGAAAAGTTAACAAGGGTAATGACAGAGCTCATGATTTCAAAGGTTGAATTTAAGAAATCTCAGGGTAGCCTTACTAAAATAAAAGAACAACTAAATATAAAAGAGAGGCAACTAAATATAGAAAATGAAAATAATAATCAAATGAGTAATAAAAATAAAGTTGTAGAGTATGAAATCAAGTATTTGAAGGCAAAACTAAAAGGAAATATTTACTTGATTGAGGCTAGACAAATTATTTGGGATGAAATTATTTGGTAAGTTCAATCTGTGTGGGAGTATATTCAAATAATTGCAGAGCAGAAAACTGTGATAAAGGGATATGAAATAAGCATTGGAACGTGCAAGCAACATGTACAATAAGAATCACTTGAGGCTAAGAAAACGATCAAATACCTAAATGTGAAGTCTTCAACTAAACTAGGGCCAATAGATATTACATACAAAGTTGCAATGATCATGGAGATTAGCAAAATGAATGAGAAGAACATACTTTGCATTCAAGCTGAAAACAAATTGAAGGAAGTTCAATGTCAGTCTCTTTCTTTGATCCCAATTTTGATTAGAGGGTGGGAGTTGGTTTACCTAGTTGTTGGGATCAACAAGGGAATCTACTTTCTTGGGAATCATATGAAAAAGAATTAGTGGTTGTTAAGAGCATGGCAAATACAACTCATGAAAAGACTGGAATATTAAAAGGGATATTTGCGGTAAATTATTTACAGAGCGATTTTCAACTCTTTTGGTTAATGAAAACATCGTTTGTTGCAAAGCCTAACTACACAAAGCTTTCAAGTTTGAAAGTTGCATTCCAAAAAATGATCCAATGTAAACTCCGAGACTAAGTACTTTGGAAGAAGTGCGATGGGATGATTACACCCATCAGAGTCCAAGTTGTGGAACTATGCACCAATCCTCAGGGTCAATGTTCCACTAGTCATGCGGGTTCTCAAAAATGAGAAAGTTTTATTTTTGTAATGTTTAAAAGAATTTTAGTTTAAAGATAGTTAGGTAGTTATGGAAGTTTTTGACAATTACTTTGTAACTGATTTTATGTAATATTTAAAAGACATAAGAACCACTAAGAAGGGGTTCAATGTTTGGAAATTTTGAGCACTTGTATAATGATTTTGTTTGGTTGGAGAGAATAAATAAAGCCACCAGATTGATTCCATCACATTGGTATATTATAGCATGCATTACTTCTCTTATGTGTTTTCCATGTTTGTTTTCTTCCTATTAAACATGTGTACGATGGTAGTAGGTTTATTTGAGCAAATTACATGTTTATTTATGTATCTTGAGCAATTACAGTAAATACTTGTGAATTATGTTCAAAGACACCCTAATAAGCTCTCCATTGTTTCTACACTTTCATTTTTAGTTTAAATAATTCATATTTTCATTTTAGGGTTTTAAATTTGGATTCTTTTAAAGCCCAAGTTGGAAACCCTAAATCTTTGGGTCCTCTTTCCAACTTAATAATCAAGGTCTGTGATTACCGATATAAGGCGAATATGGTCATAAAAGTTCATCTCCAAGATTAAGTTTTTGTTACACAAGGAAATATAACACCATTGGGCATATCAAAATATATTTTAACAATTTTTTAAAAAGTTTCAAACAATTTTGTGGATGTCTTGATTGCTCCTTCTTTCAGCTGAGAATTGTATCCAGGAGTCAACATCGCACAGATGGTAGAACTTTGTAGTTTTCAAACAAGGGGCGAGGAATGGATTGGACTGGAAGCCACCCTGCGCATATGAGGAAATTCCACCCACCGCAAACCTATCCCTCATATCCCGAAACCCACAAACGAACCCTGCAACCAAGCTAATGTATGTTAATTGTATAAGGTTCTCTAGAATTTTCACAAGGCGAGCACCAAGTGAAGTGCCCTCAACATGCTTGATTCCTGTTAATGACGCATGGGAGGGGAGTTAAATGACATCACCGAGCCGATGTTCTTTCAGCTACCACCCCCATCGAGGATGGTTGAAAGTATTCTTTATATATACATATACTCGGGATATATATATATATATATATATATATATATATATACCTATGAAATTTTAAAATGTGATTTATAAAAAAAAATCCCCTTTTGGTTTGAAAGTATACTTGAATATTTTCCTATTTTGCATTTTTAGGTTTTATTTTATTCTTGAACTTTTCCCCGCTAAGAATCCATTTTCATTTTCATCATGGTCAAAATGGGAAGAGTCTCAAGAATGCACAAATAAAGTATAAAGCTTCATTTAAATGAATAAAAATGGAATTCAAACTTGTTTTTGCATTTTTGTTTTTATATCTAGGTTACTTTTGTCTTCGAACCCATGGATAAGACATAATTTGTTCCATAATATTTTGGGTGGTTTTGATTTGGAATTAGAGATTATGAAGATTTTTTTGTTAATGATTTATTTATATTGATTCATAATATTTGTGGTGGGTTTTGATTTGGAATTAGAGATTATGAAGATTTCTTTGTTAGTGATTTTATTTACATTGATTAATAGGTGTTGTCTATTTTCGATTATGATTTTAGAAATTTTAATTATTTAAAAGATAAAAAAATATGGATAGTACAAATTTAATAATGTGAAAATATTCATAGTCATAAACATAATGGAAAAGACAAAATTAATGATTTTCTAACGATTTTTTCTTTTCTTACCTCTACTCTTCATATATTGAAATTATAAATTCTTAAGATTGCAAATAACATATAAGTAGTTTGATTGCTATCAACATTTATCAACTATTTAATTATTAAGTATTTTGATTGATATTAAAATTTGATCTATTCTCCAATCCTAACAAACGTACGTGATTTGGACCGAAGTCTGTGTCCAACGTCGTGTTCTTTCCTCTAGGGTATTTTGTGGCTCCTGTCAGTGGATAACTGATGGATCAAATATGCAGACTCCAATTGCTCAATCTGCTTGCTTATTTTATGCGAGATATTGACACTTTCAGCTTAGATCTATCAAATCACCATATTTTAAGTGCGGTATCTAGAAGGGGCGGGGAAATACGACATCGAGGCAATGCTGTCAGACTATGGAGATCAGATCCAAGTCTTGCAACCTTGGATCTATTGCTAGGCCGTTTGTTGGCAATAGAGGCGAGATCAAGCCAAAGCGCGGGAGATGCATGGAGTAGGTGGTGTAAAGATCCCCATCTTTATGCTCTCGCATATGTGGATTTAGTTGGAGGATTCAAACACCATCCCAGATCTACGATATGGGCCACTCTCCCTCCAGATCCTAGCTGTAAATATCAAGATTCATATTAGGCCTATGAAAAGGAGTTCCAATTTTTTTTGAAGGATCTAAATGGAAATTCAATCCTTATAGAGGCTCGACCAATAGATCTGGTATCATAGTTGAAAATGAAGGTGCATGAAAAACTAGGTATTCCAACCAATATCTAGACTTTGATTTTTTAGGGTAAATCACTTCAAGATGCCCTCAATCTAAGTGATTATGGCATTGAGCATAATTCTACGATTATTACAAATTTGAGGTTATGAGGTGGAGCTCCTAGAATGAACAATCCATCATCATCAGCTACCAAAGGTCCAGTTTCGTTTAAGGATGCAGAGAGAGGGAAAATTGCCACAATAGATAAACAATCACCAAATCCGACAATTCCAGTTGCTTACTTAGTTAATAAGATGGAGAAAGCTCCAGATCTACCAATTAACTTGCCTAAAGTAAGTTCTCTCTTCATTGTTCTACAAGCCAAAGCTATTATATGTCGCTTTAATGGCTTCTAGCCCAATTCAGAGGAACTCCATCAATGGATCTACCTCAACTGGACTAACAATTGCGATATTTATGTATATGAAAAAGGTTTTTTTGTGGTTCAATTTGACACTAAAAAAGATATGGATTATGTCCAAAATAAAGGACCATGGTTTTGGGGAAGGGCATGTATTTTCACAATTCCATGGTTTCCTAGGTTCGATGCCACAACAATGGTAGTTACAAAGATGTCGGTATGGTTAAGGTTACATAATCTCCCCCTCCCCTTTTGGCATCACCAAGTCTTAGAAGGCATTGGAAACTCATTGGGGAGATTTCTAAAGATGGATAGGGAAAGAATGGACAAAGGTATTTTCACTTTTTCCTGTATATGTGTGGAGATAGACTTGAGCAAAGGTCTACTAGATTGCATCCATTTGATCCACCAATAATTTAAGTGGTCATAATGGTTAGATTTTAAAAACACTGCTTTTAGGTGTTGGATCTGCCAATAGACAAGACACTTGCAAAATTCATGTCCACATGCAAAAAAAATGGGCAAAGAAGAGACCACAAAAGCAAAAGGGTTGGCAATTTCCAAATCCGCCTCTTTTGAGATGATTAAGACGAAGAAAAGGACAAGAGGCGACAACAACCAAAGGCGCAAAATCAACAAGGTTCCCACACTGAGGGAGAATAGACGCAGAAGGGACCATCAAAACATGTAAAGTTTTCTACTAGCCTAGCGATGTTCCAAAGTCTTGATAATCATCATAGAGAAAAGAGCAAAAGCCAAGGAGCAGGTGGAACAAAGCAGACACACGTCTTAGAGAGCTCAGACTTAGACAAGGAAGTGCCAATAATTTCAGAAGGAGAAAATTTAGCCATAGTTATGGCCTCTCCAAACTCAGGGGTTTGGCACAAAGTTCAAAAGGAAAAAGATAAAAAGGAAAAACCCAGATTAACTGGTTAAGGTTTCTTCTGGTAGCATGGCTACAATGGGTGCTTCAACCACATACAGTGGTCTTTAGGGACAATATATGAATGCAATTGTGCATCTACAAATGTAACTTTTTGTTTTTATTAATAGAAAGTTGTGATTTTCCCTTGAAAAAAAAAATCTCTCTCACACACACACATATATATATTGCTATGCTAGTTGTACTTCTATTTTCGGTTCATACCTACTTATTTTGTTCAGACAAGCTACCATTAGAATTTGTCTATGTTTGATGGTCATTCATGGAATGGAAGTAGGATAACCTACTTGAACTCAAAAGCAGTAATGAAACAAGTCTAATATGCAACCTTCCTCTCTTATGCAAAAAGTTATTGACAACTCAAGTTATTTAAAAATTAGTATTTAAAAAACTTTCTAAAATTTTATTAAACCCAAATCGGTACAACGAGTGGATTTTATTAAAATTATAGAAATATAGATTTTTTTTGCATTAAAAATGGTGGACAACTATCCACATGACATTCTCTTGTCCAAAGTTATGACACTTGGCTAATAAATTTTATTAGATTTTTTTAAATATAATTTTTATATCTCATAATTCGATTTAGAGCTACATAATCATAATTCGATTTAAAGGGACATAAAAATAGCCATTGACCAATTAGAAAAAAATAATTTACATTTTAAGAAATTAAAAATTATTTTGTAATTTTCAAAATATTTAATTTAATACTTATTTTTTTAAAACTTCAATAAACTTCATAGAATTTGCTTAAAAATTTCAAAAGTAATTGAAAGTCAATTTTTTTTTTAACCAAAATAAAAAACAATATAATCGAGGTTTATAATTTAGTGTCAACTTTAAATTTAGTTGGCATATGAATTTTGGTGGAACTTAGATATCTCTTCAACAATTTGTCAAGATAGTTCATTTTTACTTTTAATTTCTCTTTCATCAAATTTGAATATATAATTTAAATATATATTTTAATAAAATGATTTTATACAAATTAATTTGATTAATTTATAAATAGAATACACAAAATAATTTCTTTATAATTAACTCTAATTTAAAATAAATAAACAAAATTTCATTAATAAAAATTATAGTAAAAATTGATTTAAATTTAAAACAGTTAAATTTAAATTTAATTAAATTTTTATAAATCTTAACTCAAATTTAAATATTTTTATTAAATCTTAACTCAATTAAAATATTTTATGAATTTTAAATTTATTTTTTAGGTGTCTATTTGAAGTAGCTTAATTTAACAATAACCATAAAAATGAAATCTCACTAAATGAGAAATCTTATGTTCAAATTTTATTTTATCCCTAAATTTAAATAAAAAATAAAACATAATAAAAATATAATCCTATCAAACTAAAAAAAGAAAAGAAGAGAAGAAAAACAAAAAAAAAAATTCAGTCTACATTCCATTGCATTGCTTGCCCTCCTTTAAACTGACACACTAAAATTGCGGAAGACAAGTATTATTCGCATGTCAATTTTGCTCGGTAAGGCCTAACACCTTTAGTGGTCAAATGTATGATAACATATTGCAAAAGCAAACGCATACATCGACATTAATTTCACTCATGAATTGTTCATTTATTTCCTTAACAGTGTTATTAAGAAATATTCATTATCTAACATATTTGTGAATGCTTTGCGTTAACTAAGTTATTCATATATGTGCTCTGTCATTGCACCAGTCTGGTTTTAGATTCTCTTTGGTATTAAATTCACTAAATCATTTTGTCTGGCAATGGAATAAAAGAGGTAATCCTGGGGTGAGCCCTAGAGGGAGGATTCCCCGACTCCTACCACTGAAGCTCGTGTGAAAGAAACTTTGAATTCATGACTAGCCGTTCAATGGAGCATGAAGACTAGTACATTGGATCGAAGGAAATAACTTTTGGCAATGGGCGTTCATGGAATACACATGCCTGCCAGTCCTTTGAAGTCTATCCCAACCTCCCGGGCGGGGTATCCTCAATTTTCTTTCAGAAGGACATCCTGCTGCTAGGGATAACCAACCATGGATAACTAATACAAATCTGGAACTTGAGGGACAAATGGAGCATCTGTGATTGGTCCAGAAGATGTGGACCAGGCTGGACTCTAACCTCCGGACAGAAGAAGGACATACTGCTAGGGATAACCGGCCATGGATAAATAATAAAAATTTGGAAATTAGGACAAATGGAGCACTTGTGATTGGTCCAGAAGATGTGGACCAGGCTGGACTCTAACCTCCAGGAGGCAGAGTTTTAACAACCCAAAGACTCGGATAGAGACATCAGACACGATATAAACGCCCTGAAGGGAGGAAAAAAGGGGATTCTAACATTGCTGGTGGAGTCCGACTGGGAGATTATAAAAAATTAGATCCAGCGCTGAGCTTGGCTGTATCCTGGAAGCAGTCCCCTTATGCCCTGGAGTCTAGTTCGGGGGAGACCATTGCACAGTAACTTTGATTGCAGTAGTCTACGGTTGGGAGGTGAGTTCTGTCCCCAATTCATTGCCCATCTTAGTTCAAGAAATGGGATCTCACATGTTAATGTTATCGCAAGTTACTGCCGGTTAAATTTTGATAATCATGTTCTTGCTAAGGACACCAACTTCAATCTTTCATAGACATCAACCCATTTCCATTCGAAGCACATCGATTATTATCACATTGATATTAACTGAGGCAAGAAATAAATGATACTGAGGACAAGCCAAGATAAGAGGACACATTAATATGGCAGAACAATAAGGAAAAACCCTTGATCAATTCTTCTTATTATGATCAAATATTCAGCGGGGATTGATCAATTCACAAGAAGGAAAAACCCTTGATCAATTCTTCTTATTATTATCTTATTATGATGAAATGTTCAGCAGGATTGATCAATTCTTCTTATTATTATGATCAAATGTTTAGCAGGGAATGAGAAAGTACACATGAAGTCAAATTGACTTGTCAATATGTTGAGTAAAACCGTTATCCAGATGGCAAAGAGATAACCCAGTCAAGTCTGCTTTCCTGAATGATGCAGCCACTTACCAGACTTCAATCCTGAATATGTATGCAGCCTTCTTACCAGGCTTCAATCTCTTAACTGAAGAAGAGGATGGCAAAAACACTGTCCAAATATGATCTCTTATTTCTTCTAGCTATATGAATTTGACTTATAGGAACAAGGACACATGAATCACATATTTTCTGAACCTTGGAAAAAGTTCTGGAAGTTTATCTTAATCTGATTTGAAGTTTTATCCAACTATTAGGTGTTAACTCGAGTGCTTTCTGGATGGGTATATTATATTGTGCCATTGAGCTAAAATGGTGTTTGAACTTTGAAGCTTTATGAGAAGCTAATGGACATATCGCCATTTACACAATATGAGTGCAGATGTCATAAATAATTAAAATATTCCTTTTCAAGTGATTTCTGCTGTCAGAATTTGAGTAGAAAAGGTTAAATACCTAATCAAACGCAGCACAGACCTAACTTGCTATGGTTATGTTAACATGACATCTAAGGAGGATTTGACTTAAGTTATATCAGCACTTTTTAATTTGATTTGCTGGCATGAATGGACTTGCTATGGTTATGTTAACATGACATCTAAAGAGGATTTGACTTAAGTTATAACAGCACATTTTAGTTTGATTTGCTGGCATGAATGGTCCTGCTCTTAGTCAAGTTGGCTCCTCCATAATTGTGTCAGGCATTGAGTTTTTGCATTCAGCGGGCTTCTCATGCAGTGGATTCTTGTGTGGGTTTTGGCAGGCAGCCCCTGGACAGTTCTCTGCGTACTGTGGTTTCTCTGACTCATGGTTCCTGGTGCTTAGCTGGCTTCCTTGAATGCTGCTCTAATGAAACTATTAAGGATTGTGGGAATATACTTTCTTCTGCACTGGTTTGTGTGCCCTTGGCTACTTTAACCAAAGATTGATATCAATTGCAATCGGGTACCTGGCATTCTGGTGCCATTCATGCATTGTCTTCCCAAATTTGTTCTGGGTTGCCAATTGGACCTCCAGTTGTGGTGTATTACTTGCCTGCTCATATTTTGGCTCTAGAGTCAAGTGCATTGATTCAGTCTGCTTTAGTGACTGGAAATGTGCAGGGGTGGGTTGCTCTGAAGAATGATCAAGTGCAGTAGCAAACTCGGTGGGTTGGTTTAAGCACTGTTATTAGCTTTTATTATAAAACAGAATATATATATTTCACTGTCTTGACAGGAAAATTTTGTTTGTTTGATTATCAAATAGCAAAGGTGCATTCTCTGAGTATGTTGATGACATAGGCAGACTATGGCAGTGATGCACTTATTGAAATCCATTAGACTTAACAGTTTTAGGATTTCAGGATTGGTAGGGATGCATTTCCACTCGATTTTGTGATGCATGATGGTATAAAATTGACATGTATTTAAGAATCTCAAAGGAAAAAAAAGGAAAAGAAACTTTTAGACCCCATTCCCATAACCACACTTTTGGAGTCAGTTCACCATAGTAACCACTCACTCTGGTTATCAGATGGGTAAGGAGGTGTGTTACAGATACCCAAATATTATTGTCTTAGGAATTGCCAACAATGACATTATTGTCAATATGATCTTCAATTTTATGGTTCTCTTAAAATTATATGGACAGCTATAATAATACATAAATTACCTATGTGGGTCATTAATATTATCCTGGCCAAAAAAAATAAACCCTCCGAAAATTTGATAATGTTTGTCGATAATTTTTAAAATTTTGGAAAAGAAAAGATTATCTTATTTAGGCTCTCTGAATGAAAAATGTACATCCATCAGAAGCCAAGACTTGTGTCTCAGTTAGTTATGTTTTGCCTCTTTATATATAAAGAACCACCAACCATATCCTTTCTCCACCACATATTGCCAATTTCCTATGTAGCATGAGAAGCGCTCCTAGAGTATTTGCAACCTGTTTGTGGTGTTATCCGTTGCAAGGGAACCTGGGGATTGGAGCAGAATGTTCCTAATCTGGGGAGAATGCCATCGAGAATGGTGGGCACATTCCAAATGATCCCCAGATATCTAGGGTAGTTTGGGGAACATCCCCCAAAATTTCCCTCTAGTTGAGGAATGTTCCCTAGAGAATTTCACTTGCACTGGTTTATGTTTTTGTCATGACTCATTTCAA
The DNA here is from genome assembly GCA_000404065.3 of Pinus taeda. Taxonomy (NCBI): domain Eukaryota; kingdom Viridiplantae; phylum Streptophyta; class Pinopsida; order Pinales; family Pinaceae; genus Pinus; species Pinus taeda. Next base: position 19,613 of record APFE030036444.1, read on the forward strand.
ATTTGGTGAATGTTTCACGTTAGATTTTAACATTGTTCAATAATTGATTAATAATTTAAAAGGGATACCTGATTATTTTTTAATTTATGAAAATATGTATTTGTTGATTGTGTGATGTATCAACTTTCCCATTTTCTAAAAACCTTTGTTGCTGAACAATTATAAAATGTAGCAAAAGAGAACAGCAAATCTTAACAAAACATTATTGCAGTATGTTACAAGAGTGGACAGTGGTCGTTTCCCTGGTTGGCCATTCTATCTTTGTGGACACTGCTTGATGGGCAACTGCAACCAGGTAGCTGCCGAGTTTTTTGGGAATAAGTAAGCATACAGTTAATGTTTGGATTATGGTTAATTTTCATTAGAGGCCATGTGCTGACCTTCTCTTAGGTGTATCGGTGGTTTTGTTGAGCCTACATATGGGTAATACACACTTTATTGTACTTTTCTATATTTGACGAGGTTAGCCTAGTCATCCTCTTGGGTCTCCCCTAGTCATACTCTTCATTTGTAAATCATTCATTCAAGTCATTCTTCGATAAAGGTCCTGTTGAAGGAAGTGTAACTAGGTTCAGTCTTCATAGATGTACTTTTGATATTTGCACTTATTCAAGAAAAGAAATATTATTTTTATAATATATGTCAATGAGTTTCTTGCTCATTGAACTAAGTCTAGCACATGTCAAAGTGCTATAGGTGAGTCAAATAGTCAAGAGAAAATATTGAAGGCCTTAAGGGCATGTTGCACTATGTATACATATATATAAAAGTCAAAGGGAAACCTGCAAGCAAAGTCAAGTCTAATCCTATGTAAGGACACCTGCAAGAAGCTCTTTCAAGCATGCTACACCACCATGGAAAATGTGTGAAGTATGCTCAGCAAATCAGCCACCAAATGCCCTCCAAATCAGCCTACAAACAGCCCTCCAAGTCGGCCTACAACTTAGAGGACAAGTCGGCCTAAAGACAGCCAGACAAGTCGGCTTAAATGGAGGGACAGTCCTCTATTTATAGAGGCTGTCCACTCCAATTAGAACGCATCAATTGTGCTCTGAAATCCGCATGAGAAAGACAACAAGAAGGACGAAGATAGGCCAAGGAAAAGATCTGTTAGGGTAGCGAAGAAGGAAGGACAGCGAAGGTGCAGGGCTGTTTTCTAGGGCAGAAAACAGTCACATGTGCGAAGGAATGAGGGACAGTCTGCGGCTAGAGCAGCAGAGAAATTACAGTGGTATACTGTTTATGGTTTGGGCTAGTAACTAGGCCTACAAAGGTCTCCTACTTTAGCGTGGAAGAAGGACTCTTAAGCAAAGTAAGGAAGTGATCTAGGTGGCCCTAGAGACACACAGGACAAAGAGGGCTTATGAAAGCTCAAAAATCAAAGTGTTTGGATTATGCTTGAACTAGGTTCATGTTAAATAACTCTTCGTCATGATCGCGGTGGTGTGAACGGTTCGTCAATCCGAGTCCAGATGAGGAAGATAGAGGCAGTCAAAGTTTTGGTTGACTTTTGTTGACTGGGCAGGTTAATGGAGACACAATTTGGACTTTTTCTGGCGGACAGAATCCGGACAACTCCGACCAGATTCCAGGCGAAATATTTGCTTCGTTAAAATGACTCCCACGCTCAAATTTCGGAAAATTAAAAAAAAGGCTATAGTATTAAAAATTAAAAAAAATAATATAAAAAGGAGGTGGTAGGCCACCACCCCCACCACCCGACGCCTCTCTATTCACCATACATATCAAATTAAGAAACCGGTGGGAGTTGAACTCACGGCCAGTGAGAGGGCTGGCCCCACCCACGCGGTGGCCCCACGGTACAACTCATATAACGTGCAAACCGTAGCTAATTCAAATCGTAACCATGCCATCCAACCAACAATGCACCCTGTCTAGTTAATAAACAATGGTGTAATGTAAAAGGGGAGGGGCAGGATTTGATTCCCCGACCCCTCCTCAACCATTTACTATTTTACCAATGCGCCAGTTGGACTTCTGTTGTGAAGTTTGCCAGCAAAATAATACCTAAACCATTTCTTTATCAGTGTGGAATGAGGATTTGAGGACGGGAACAATGGTGTAGAACAACGGAACAGAGGCATGGGAGCATGGAGGAAGAAGCACGGCACAGATTTTGAGACAGGGGAGGCAGAACCTTGACATGCATTTTGAGGTAGAATATTCTTTGATGCTCGAAGATTCTTCGGGGAGGTAAAAATTCTTTTTATCAGAATGTAACCAAGTTTACAGTCAATTTTTTTCAGATTTTCGTAAAGAATGCCATAGTGAGGTCAGATTTTCCTTTTGAGCAGTAGATTTGCTGGTTCCCAGTGGAGGAGAATCTTTGAGGGAATCTTCCGGATTCCTTGGACGCTGAAATTTGCCCGAGACAGAATGCAACCAACTTCATACTCATTTTTCTCAGAATTGCACAAGGAACCTGATGGCGTAGTTAGAACTTTGATTTGAGCAGCAGATCTTCAGATGACTCGAAGGAGGGAATCTTTGAGGAATCTAGGGGAATCTAAAAGATTCCTTAAGCCCCAGATTCTCACTTTCTCATAATTCAGAAATTTGACAGTCGATTTTGCACTATTCGACGCCACAAAACTAATGGTGTATTCAGATTTTCCATTTGCTCATTTCATTTTTCAGCCACTTTTCTAAGTGGGGTGTAGGTGTCAACTTTCGACGTGCGAGCTGTCATTCCATGAGATTCAACGCCGTGAGATCGATGATACGAATGACTTCAACAGCTTGACATCCTCTTCTTCAGATGGCCCGTGCATGTGAGGTATATGCAGTGTGTTCATGTACTTCCTTTGCTATGCATTGTGTGGCATAGATCCCTGTTTGATGTTTGATGTGGGATCCTGTTTTTTACTTGTCTCATGATTCCTGCTTGATGTGATGTAGAATCAGCTGTGTGATGTACTTGTTGTCATGATTCGTCATGTTTTGTTTGAGATCCCTTTGTTGTGTGTTGATGGGATACTCATGTGTCGCCATGCATGTTTGCATTGAGACCCCTTTTATGCCATGTTGGCGGGATGTTCATTATCATCATGCATGAGTTTGTGTCATACTGATAGGAGTCCTTTTGACTGAGAGTTTCTGTAGCGGAACATCTCTTGGAGCCACTCCTGCGTGAGGGCATTTTCCTTGTATGATAGCGACATCAATTCTTATGTACATCATCACTCTTGGCAGCAGTTAATGTAGCGGCTTACACCATCTTGACACTGGGGCGCGGAGACGTAGTCCCTCCTGGACGAACTCCGTTATCAACGTTTTGTTATTTCATGTGCTGACGATTGTCATGTTCCTCTTCTTTACAACATGCAAATGTATTCATTAATGTTCTTAAAAAAATGCAATCTAACACATCACGAAAATAAAAGGTTTTGAAAGGGTCCTTTGTCACACCCGGACCCGGATCAAGTGGTATCAAAGTGGTCTTTGCATGAATGTGAATTGTAAGCGTGAACAATGGAATGTGCAGCGACAAAGGATGAAAAAACGACGTACGAGACCATGCTCAAAATTTCCATAAGGGTGGAAATAATGTATGAAACTCTACAGAAAGAGACAAAGGAAAATAAGCGATTGCAACTTTAGTTGCAACCCACG
>APFE030036444.1:27591-38742 GCA_000404065.3 Pinus taeda
TTGGCCTAAAGACAGGTAGACAAGTCGGCTTAAATGGAGGGACAATCCTCTATTTATAGAGGCTGTCCATTCCAATTAGAATGCGACAATTGTGCTTTTAAATCCGCATGAGAAAGAGAACAAGAAGGACGAAGACAGGCCAAGGAAAAGATATGTTAGGGCAGCGAAGAAAGAAGGAAGGACAACGAAGGTGTAGGATTGTTTTCTAGGGCATAAAACAGTCACATGTGCGAAGGAATGAGGGACAGTCTGTGGCTAGATCAGTAGAGAAATTACAATGGTATATTCTTTATGGTTTGGTCTGGTAACTAGGCCTATAAAGGCCTCCTACTCCAGTGTGTAAGAAGGACTCTCAAGTGAACTAAGGAAGCAAAAAACTGAAGTATGAAGGACTGTTTCTAGGGCTAGAAACAATCACATGTGCGATTTGCACTAAGGGTATGCTAGTAGCTAACAATCCTTTGTTTGGGTGAGAGATCAAGTCTCCAAGGACTCCCAAGCCTAGCGAAGGAACCCATCTCTCTAAGGTGAAAGGACTCTGATTGGAAGACAAAGTGCCAGAAGAAGTGCTGAGGGATAAGGTGCAGAAAGGAGTAAAGACTTGACTTGTGCTTGGAGGATCTCTTAGTCAGGGGTCTAGGGTTTTGGCATTGATCAATAGAAGCTTTAATAAGAGAAATTCACTAAAGGGTTTTCCTCTCAAGAGTAGAAAGGTTTTGGCCCTGGCAGAGAGCCAACATCTTGTGTTCTTCTTTTTATGTTTTGGTAGTAGTTTGATGAAGTACACACATATGCATTAATAATAAGGAGAAAAATAAGCTAACAAGAAAAGTAAATAGACTCCACAAATTGTTATAAAATAACAAAGAATCACACTACACTACTTTGCCCTAGATTCTTCAACATGGTATCAGAGCTAAGGTGACACATCAAGGAAAGGGCGACTCAAGAACACTCATCAAGGGGAAGCATCTACAAAGTTGAAGCATCAAACCTAGAAGTCTCAATCACTTCAAGGACAAGAAGGGTCTACAATCCAGCATCCATAAAGGAGGTCTACAAAGCCAGAAGAAGAGCCTTATATAAAGGCACCTACAAAGAAGAGCAGATTGAAGCAGGACCTACATCAAGCTACAAGTCTTCAAGCAAACCTCATCACCAAACAAGTCCACTTGGAGAAGGCAACTTGAAGAACATCAAGATCCAGGGAAGACAAGCCATCAAGCCTTCAAGGACGAAGCAAATCCATTACATCTCAAAGTCTATCAAGTAAGTACATGTCCCCTTCTGAATATATTTCGATGTCTTTTTGCAAGGAAAGCAATAAATTAGTAGGTACCAATAAGTTTCTTGCATGGAGGAAGAGCACTGATATACTACTCAAGGAGAATGAACTCCTGGAGCATGTCAAATGGAATATAACTATCCCTACTAAGGAACAGAATCAAGCCTTAGCCAAGTACAACAAGGATGAGACAAGAGCTCAAAGGATTCTGATAGAATCAATCAATGACTCTCTCATTCCTTATGTCTCCAAGTTTGAGACATCGAAAGAAATTTTTGATAAGCTAGTAGAGCTATTCTTGGTATCCACAACCGGAGAAGTTATATCTCTGAGAAATGAATTATACAAGATGAAGATAACAACGGAAGGAATAGCTCCCTACTTCATGAAAATATTTGAAATGAGAGATCAACTTCAAGAGCTTGGGGAAGTCATGTCTGACAGAGAGATGCCAACTATAGTACTCAATGCTCTACCTGAGGAGTGGGGAAACTTCACATCTATCATATATGCCAAGAAGGAAGCAACCACTCTAAGTGAAATGTGGTCTCTACGCAGAACAAAGGGGAGAAGCTCACTTAATTCAAGAGATGAAAGAAGGAGGAAAGAAGCCAAAGGAGGAAGATCCTCCAGATCTCTACTATGATTAGGTCAAACTCTTTACTTCTAGACTTCTTTCAAAGTTTTGAGTAGGATAGGAGCATGTAGGAATAAATTAAAATTGCATGGATAGAAACATCCGCTAGAATCTAACAACATGATGTACATAGCGTTCTAGATACTCATGTAGATGTCGCATTTATGATAAGAACACTAATGCATAAGTAGAAATATCTTCTACAATATAGGAGCATGGCAAATATAGCTCAAGATATTCATGTAGAAGGAGCATACCTAGTATAGGACCTCATACATGATGATGAAAATTGATCATGATAAGAATCTTAGAAGACCTACATCGTCAAAAGAAAGGAAACATCTGCAAGGCAAGGATCTTTAATATCCTATGATTGAATCTTCAAAAGAAGGTTCATGGACCAAAGCATATGTCTCATTGGGAATCCCATTCACGGGTTTCAGGAAAAGAATGATATGCAGGCAAGCTAAGATGAAGCAAGAAGGGCCACACCAAAGTATGATCAAAGGAGAATCAAGATGAGGTATGTATGCATCAATGTTTAAGTCATGTTATCATTTGTACATTATTGAGTCATGGGTATAATTCTATAACACGATAAAGCATGAAAGAATCTCTTTCACCAAGAACATGCTCGAAGGCATGTACCACGATGCAATGAAGGTCAACAAAGGAATGTTCTCACATAAGGAGCATAAGACTATTGACTAAAATGCAAGAAGAAGTGCTGACAAGTCCACAAAGAAAGCAATGAAGGAATGCTCTCACAAGAAGCATTAGATGGTTGACTTGTCTACTAAGAAGAAGCAAATGAAGAAAGAGATCAAGCATGTGAAGAACACCATGATCACCAAGAATCACTATCTGACAGAATGCCTTCGAAGATATCTCCCGAAAGAATGCAGGACAACTCTGATAAAGGAAGAAAGGACCCTTGACACCTATGAAGGCCTTGGAGATATAAAGGCGCAGATAACTGATTTTACTCTACAGAGATGTCATGATGAAGAGACCATCCAACATAAGAAAAGGCAATGTTGAAGCAATATCAGGATGAAGTCATGATGGGCTACTAGGTCAAAACATGTAATCAAGCAAGTACAATGAAGCATCCATGAGAAGAGTATTCCAAAGCATGGACAAGATGACAAAGGAGTATCCAAGCTGACAAGAAAAACCTGATAGTCACTTTCCATGAAGCAATGACATGACAAACCAAGAAGGAAAGTGATCAATGGATGGTGCCCTACCTAGAAGAAGTTCGAACAAAGACTTCATGCCATCAAGAAAGGAAGGAGATCAAGCAGTTGAAGGACCCACGAAGAAGAAGCTGTTGATGAAGGAAAGAGTCCCCAGTTAAGAGGGAGCTCTGACAGGACCCTGATGAAGAGGGAGTTTTGGACCACCCTTGATTACAAAGGAGTGACAATTGTGTTTTCCACTTCATGGGTCATGCACTAGACTAGGACTAACAACCATAAGTCTAGATGAAGGCCATGAATGGAAATGTAGACACAAGATAGACACAACATTTTGTCTTCACTTTGAAAGAAAGAATGGGAGGATTAGGGAATCATCTGGCATCCGATACTCGTTGAGGATGTGTAGGGCGTCGAAGACAAGAGTAGTCAAGAGGACCAATATTCTTTGAGGGTTGGGAACCCAAGATAAGAATAGTCCTAGAAGGTCATACTCGGAGAACACCCAGGTGGGTATGTACCTTGAGAGACAATGATGAAGGTGTCTCGCCAACATTGTAGCTCATGGTCTCGTAAAGAGATGGAGCTATTAGTCAAGGCCTTTCACTATGATAATGTTGATGGATATGATGCTATAACAGATGGATTGCTAATCCTGTTTCTCTTATGTGAATTCTTCAAGATTGATAGTAGCCAAACACCTTGTGATGTTGTATGGATACCTCCCTAGTTAAGAGGGAGTGTTGAAGGAAGTGTAACTACGTACGGTCTTCATAGATGTACTTTTGATATTTGTACTTATTCAAGAAAAGAAATATTATTTTTATAATATATGTCAATGAGTTTCTTGATCATTGAAGTAGGTCTAGCACATGTCAAAGTGCTATAGGTGAGTCAAATAGTCAGGAGAAAATATTGAAGGCCTTAAGGGCATGTTACACTATGTATAAATATATACTAAAGTCAAAGGAAAACCTCCAAGCAAAGTCAAGTCTAATCCTATGTAAGGACACCTTCAAGAAGCTCGTTCAAGCATGTTACACCACCATGGAAAATGTGTGAAGTCTGCTCAGCAAATCAGCCACCAAATGCCCTCCAAATCAGCCTAAAAACAGCTCTCCAAGTCGGTTTAAATGGCGGGGCAATCCTCTATTTATAGAGGCTGTCCACGCCAATTAGAACGCATCAATTGTGCTTTGAAATCCGCATGAGAAAGAGAACAAGAAGGATGAAGATAGGCCAAGGAAAGTTTTATTAGGGCAGCGAAGAAAGGAGGAATGACAACGAAGGTGCAGGACTGTTTTCTAGGGCAGAAAACAGTCACACGTGAGAAGGAATGAGGGACAGTCTGCAGCTACATCAACAGAGAAATTACAGTGTTATATTCTTTATTGTTTGGGCTAGTATCTAGGCCTACGAAAGCCTCCTACTCCAGCATGGAAGGACTCTCAAGCAAAGTAAGGAAGCAGAAAACCGAAGTATGAAGGACTGTTTCTAGGCTAGAAACAGTAACACGAGCGAGATGCAGTAAGGGTATGACATTAGCTAACAATCCTTTGTTTGGGTGAGAGATCAAGTCTCCAAGGACTCCAAAGGCTAGCGAAGGAACCTATCTCTCTAAGGTGCAAGGACTCTAATTGGAAGACGAAGTGCTGGAAGACAAAGTGCCGAGGTATAAGGTGCAGAAAGGAGTAAAGACTTGACTTGTGCTTGGAGGGCCTGTTAGTCAGGGGTCTAGGGTTTGGCATTGGTCAATAGAAGCTTCAATAAGGAAAATTCACTAAAGGGTTTTCCTCTCAAGAGTAGAGAGGTTTTGGCCTTGGCAGAGAACCAACATCTCGTGTTCTTTTTTTTATGTTTTGGTAGCAGTTTGATGAAGTACACACATATGTACTAATAATAAGAAGAAGAAGAGTAAGTTAACAAGAAAAGGCTCCACATATTGTTATCAAATAACGAAGAATCAAACTACACTACTTTGCCCTAGATTCTTCAATAGGTCCAAGGACCAAGAGCAATCTTTATATAGCACGCTTTTCTTGTTCATGTGTTTGGAATATTGGAGCAATCTCTCTGCCACTGATTATGTTTGAATTTTTCTCTCAAGTGCATGATTCATCTTGAGCTCTGCCATTATCTTGAGGAATTTATCAAGTTTGGAGAGGGATCAAATGATAAATCTGTTGAGGTGCAAATCTTTTTTCAGGTTTTGCATTCCAAAAGAAGTTTGCACCTGAAGAGATTCATCCTTCTTTATGCTTGATAGACCTGGGATTAAGATAGACCTATGCTGGTTTCATTAGTGTTATGCACACCCCCATGTGACATATACACACATCTCTTCCAGACTTCCACCCTTGAAGCTCTCTCTTTCTGCATTGGATCAAATAAATCACTGATTCTTTCCTCTCTGCCCATGTGTGTAAATGTTTCTACGTGGTAGTAGAGCAATGACCACTTGATCTGGAGGCATCAAATAATTGTGCTGAGACGAAATTTGGTGCAACAGTCCACAGTTTAAATTTCTGCAAATAGGGGTTTCACAAGAATTAAGTGGCATACCAAAGGCAAGTTATGTCTATTGTTGAGTTAAAGAGGGCATCCGGAAAGTTACAGCTGATAAGTTTACAAGCCGAATAAGTTTGTAAAATTCCTAGTTTAAAACCTTAGAAAAAAATTTAAATTATCTTGAAACAAGGTCAAAAGTATAATGTATGAAATCTTCAGAGGAAAATGACATTGGATCTATTCAATGGCAATGTCATACAACGATGGATATTGCATTCAGAAATAAATGTTGCAGATGAAAGTGTCTGGGCAAATCATATCTACCATACTCATTGAGCCTTAAAACATTATGTTTTATGTTGAATCAGGATTGAAGCTTTCAAGTTGCAAGTTGCGTTCAGCATTTTTTATAAAGTTGTCTTTCTTGGCTGATTGTTTTTGTGGTTTTGCTCTTTTACTGCTAGCTGTTTCTTGCTGGTCAGAAACCTGTGAGAAATGGATTTCCCATCAAAAGACTGTAAACAGATATGCCAAAAACAACATTTCTAGTGTAGTTTCCGTTTTGGAAGGTTTTTTTTCCAGAAACACCACCTGAATGGTCCCCCCGCTTCTGTTCCTGGTAGCAAGGTTGTGGACTATCATAAATTACATTTGATAGTAAGATACGTTATTTCACTGTTGCATCTTTACATAAATGTTAATTCTATCACGTAATATTTGCCCTACTAATTTGCAGATTGTTACTGTAGGTTTGCTTTATTCCTCAGTTCTTTTACTAAATTCTTGTTTGTCATTTTGGTGTGATAATGAACGTCTTAAGCTGTTCTTCTGCATAGCTGTTGATATAACCTTTCAGATATTCTCACTGATTTAGCCTTATGTTGGTAAAATGATTTGCTTGGTAACTGACTGCATCATTTATAGGAAAGTTGCTGCAACATACAAGGAGCTAAAGGAAAGAAAGAAAAGAGCAGATGAGATGCAAAACATAGCTATGGACATGGGTTTGCATTAAGGAGTTGTTGGTATGCATATTTGGTAACTCTGCAATTTACTTATTTGCATGTTTTAACTTGTGAGAATTTGTTTTGGAGTAACTGCATAACATATTCAAGTTACATGTTGAGATTTGTGAAAATTTGCTTGCTGAAAGATTTTAAGTTTTCATTAATCGATGGGTATCTGATACAGCATTCGTATATAAGTTTTCATTTTTTTATTTTTCTTCTTGTAGGGGAAGGGTAGAAAAAGGAAACTCCGTGACAAACAAATTGTTCACCAATCAGCAGGACCTGTTTATAAATGGTGCTAGTGGTACAAGGCTTCCACTGGAACCATTTCTCCTAGCATCCGAGGCTGAGAAAAGAAATACTTGAATAGTTCTCTGTTTGGAAAGGGTAGAAAAAGGAAACTCCATGATGATGAAATTGTTCACCAATCAGCAGGACCAGTTTATAAATGGTGCTAGTGGTAATAGGCTTCCACTGGAACCATTTCTCCTAGCATCCGAGGCCGAGACAAGAAAAAATTGAATAGTTCTCTGTTTGGAAAAAGAGTCGGAAGAAGAGCTGCAATCAGTGTTGTATCATTGTCTAGAAGGAAGATCCTATTGTTGTGCTTGGGAAGATCTCATCTACTGTTGATCTGTCTACTGGGACATGAGTTTGCGTAAGGAGTTGATGGTATGTATATTTGGTAACTCTGCAATTTACCTGTTTGCATCTTTTAACTTGCGATAGTTTGTTTTGGAGTAACTTCATAAAATATTCAAGTTACATGTTGAGATTTGTGAAAATTTGCTTGCTGAAAGATTTTTTAAGTGTGTATTCATTAGATTATTTATTGAGAAATAGCTCACTAAACAACCCTACATGGGGCAACTAGTACTCCTAATAAGAGTAAGGAGCTTTGGTTTCAACTTCCTCTTGTGATTGAGGAGTATCAGTAGTAATTTTCCTTTGATGACCATCTTTCTTTCGAACTAGAGGCGCATGGAGCCAATCATAGTTTTTGACCCTTAGCATGTAGAAAATTCATGTGTCTTAAGGCTTGATTTGGAAACTATGTTACCAACATAATGAGTAGGGGGAATTATATAGGAAAGCTAAGAATTCCACATAGGTAGAGGAGCAAAGAGGTAATCAAGTTTCAAAATGGCTAGCATTGAAGGATCTAGGTTCATTATTTAACCAACATACAACCTTCCTTTGAGATTGTAGTGAACACCCCCATTCGTCAATCAAAGGTCAATCTAGAAACAACACGAGTCTTTATGGGGAATAAGTGGATGGATGATTTTAAACCAGTGAGTATGTGGTGAATTGAACCATTAGATGAAATTCTTCCCAAAGAATATATCTCTCTTAAGTTCTTAACCCAAGGTAAAAAAATTATGTCAAGAGGATCAAGTATTCTCTTTTAAATGTATTGAGTGTCCCAATTGTTCACAAAGTATTAGTAGTAACTCGAACAATCAAATGAGCACCTTAGTTCATTGAACAATTAAACAATCCACAAGATGACAGAGCGATATATTAATATGGCTCATTTACATTCAACTTTCGAGGCCAAGAGTTCAAAAGGCTAACTTATAAGAGAAAGTGAGGCAGAAAGATGAAAATGGAGATACAAACAATTACGGAATTTATTTTCAATGCTGACAATGCACATCCATTAGCTATTGGGGCAAAAGGTGTTATTTTATTGGGGCTATCTAATGCAAAGCTAAAGGTAATGCACGTCCATGGCCTATCTAAGGCTAAATAGATTACTAGTTAGAAATGACAGCTTAGAGTGCAGAGTAGAGGTTTGAGGACAAGATTACATTCAGATCAAGAAAGTTGCCTTGTTGAGAGACATAAGGTTGAATGTGTATTTTAGTGCACTCATCGATTTACAAAACTTCAAAATTGCAATGATAGAATTCATGACATGTTGAGAAAATATTTTCTGAGATTTTCCAATGATGGTCCTAGTGCATGCAATGTAATTGCAGGTACAATATGCACTGAACTTGTCCCACATATACACTCTAGTAGTTTGAGGCAACTAAATTTCATGTGCATATGGCCTTTTGAAGAATCAAGTGTGTAGGTAGAAGTGATTAGCATAAAGAGTGATATCCTAGATGCATTGTCGAATATGCAACTCATGAGAAACATGCTACTTACTTCACACCATTAGCTCAAAGAAATGGACATTTTCTTTGATTAGCATAGGGAGAAAGTCATCCAAAACATTGAATTGAAACAAGCTTCTTCGATGAAGTCCAAGATGTTGATGTGGCTCTTAATGTTCGTATAATGGTTCCAACCAAGTAAATCAAAATGCTTAACGTTGTGCTTATTGAGTTGTCAAATAAAAAGGTCAATGTAGAAGTTAGGTTTGTGGGAATTAGGCCAAAAGTAGGAAATTTTTCATTCTAATGTGAAAAGTTATTTACTAAAACTTCCACTCATCTTAGCAAATTTACCTCAAGTTTGGTAAATCTAAATAGTAGTTTATTTGTAGCTTTTGAGTCAAAAAGGTAGCGAATGTAAAGTACAAGAGTAGTTGAAAAGTCAGGAAGTTGGAAGGAACTCAAGTTTGAAGAATTTAAATAGTAGTCAGATTGTAGCTTTTGAGTCAAAGAGGTAGAGAATGTGAAGTGCCTAGAGTAGTTGAAAAGTTAGGAAGTTGGAAGGCCAAATACCTCAAGATAAGTTTATAAATAGAACCTTTACCTTCAAGCAAGGGTTCTATTTTTTGATATTGTAAGTTATTTTCATCTAGTAATAAAGAGATCATGGATAGTTAGTGTGTTTACATTCTTATAAGGTTGCATATAGTCTTGGGACTCTTCTCTCCTTACTTGGGGTCATTGTCGGTGTGATCATCCTAACTTATGAGTCCCTTCTTGTGTTATGATGCTTATTCTCACTTATGTTATTGTTGCTAAAATCTGATATGAAACATGGAGCTTCTCAATCATCAGAAGAAACATTTCCTAGATCCTTAGAATCTTTGATTATGTATATGTTTTAGTTTGTGGACTATTATCCATATTGTTTATATGCCTAAACTTGTTTTATTTCATCTTGTTGGTTTTATGAGAGAGAATTGTTTTTAACAATTGGATCATCACTGTTAGGCCCCTATACTACTAGTGTAACCCCTTATTGTTATTAGTACAACCCCCTTATTATATTGTTGTACCCATGTAGTCCCCATAGATGCCCACTATTGTTATTATTTTGCCCCATAGAAGCCCACTATTGTTATTATTGTGCGCTTACATTGTTATTGTTATGTTGACTTTGATTATATTATGACCCCTTAGATTCCTATATATAGGAAGGAGGTCTTGTCATTCGTATCATCCAAGAATTGTTCATTTGTGTAATGTAAAGGAGGTTGCCCCCTTGAAAAGACTTATTTCTAAGGCGTTGATCTATCTTTTCTATCTTTTTGTGAGCTAGTTTTATAACATTTGGTATCAGAGCTTTGGATTCTAGGGTTTCGCTGCTCCAAATAGGTCATCGTGGCATTTTCGCTATAACTTTTTTTCTGCGACGTTTCAGAAGCGAAAAAAAAACCCATTTGAGACGAAATCGCACTGAACCTCGGGTCCGAATTTCAAAGCTTTTTGCGATATATTTGCGGAGATATGATCCGAGGAAGTTGGTCTTTTTGCAGACTCCTGAATTACATTCCAAACAGGTGACCTGGGGAAAATCTTCATAACTTTCTCTCTGAGCATCGGATTGAAATTTCGCAAGAAGGTACAGATAGAGGACGGACTGTAGTTTCTTGTATATATTTTTCAGAGCCAAAGGTTGAAACAGTGATACGTGGCACGTCATACAAGCTCGCTCTACTAAACTAGTCTATAATCAGGTCACTGTGGGAGATTTGGCATAACTCTTCCCTGGAGAATCCAATTTGGATTAGACTGATGGCATTGGAAAGAGGACGCAGAGAGCTACTACAGGTCACAATTTTAGAACTGGATGATCCGAAATTACAGACATACATCAAATTCAATATCAAGCTCCTACAAAGTGAAAAAAGGTGTGTAGTTTTTTTCAAATTTTTGCCTAAGCTTAGTTTGAAAAATTAGTTTGAAGAAATTCAAAGGACATAGTAAAGCATTATTATCGGTAATTGATGCCCCGATGAAAGAAAATGCAAACACCTAATAAGCAACCTGAAAGCTCTAGCATGACTCATGAAGTAGAGGAAGAAATGCAACATGATATATCAAAATTACGAGACCAAATGCAACAAGTGTCATTTGCACAAAAAGTAATAGAATCTAAGATGAATGGTTTAAAGAAAGATGTAGAAGCTAAGATGGATGGTTTAAAGAAAGGCGTAGAAGCTAAGATGGATTGTTTAAAAAAAGACGTAGAAGCTAATATGAATGACGTGGAAGCTAAGATGGACGATTTGAAGACAGATTTGAAGACAAACATGGAAGATTTGAAGACAGATTTGACAAAGTTTCTACAAGAAATGCTTACTAATGGTGAAAGGGTAGTAAA
>APFE030036444.1:49147-107336 GCA_000404065.3 Pinus taeda
CTTCATTTCAAATTCAGAAGCCAACTCCCTCTTACATTTGTGAATGAGAGGGTCTGCACCTGTTAGAAAGAGGTCATCTACATACAACATCAGTATGAGAGACTTGTCATCTTCAACCTTAAAGTAAAGGTTAGGATCGCCTTCACTCCTAGTGAATCCTAGCTTCATCAAGTAGCTGTTGATCCTCTCATACCATGCTCGGGGTGCTTGCTTCAGCCCATAGAGAGCCTTCTTCAACTTGCATACATGAGGTTTTCGATCATAAATCTCAAATCCTTCGGGTTGCTCCACGTAGACCTCTTCTTTGATTGAACCGTGCAAGAACGCGGTCTTGACATCCATTTGATGTAGGTTCCATCCTTGTGAAGCCACAAGGGCTATGATCAAGCGGATGGTTGTATATCTGGAAACAGGTGCAAATATCACATCATAGTCTATATCTTCCTTTTGGGAGAAACCATGAGCAACAAAACGAGCCTTGTACTTCCATCTGTTGCAACTTTTCTTGTAAAGCCATTTTGAAGTAACAATTGTCTTGTCCTAGGGTTTGGGAACTACTTCCCATACATCATTCTCCATAATGGTCATAGCATCCTTCCATACTTGATGCTTGACGACATCTGAGAATGATGAAGGCTCATTTTGTATGATTGTGCTCATAATGGTCAGGTATCCCTGACACCTGTTGGGTTTCTTACTTTCACGGAAGGTTCCTTGGGTGCAGCATGTCTTTCAGCATCATCAAGTATCCACCTAAGCCATGAAGGCCTCTTCTTGGAAGAGGAAGGCTCAGGTGGATAAATAGGATCCATTGGTTCTTCCACATCAAGCATTGTTACATCATCTACCCATAGAGACAGCTTCCACAATCGTACGGTGCCACACCAATCTGCTCTGGAGTATGTGGTGTAGTAGTCTCCCTCTTAATTCCAACCTCAGGTATGCCTAAGTGAACCAACTGTAATATATCGGAGGTCTTCCTTAGGCTTGAGGGGAATGGTCCCCTTTTGAGCTTTCCTTCGGCACATCCCGAACATACACCTTCTTTTTCTATTCGGAATTTGGGCATCCCTGTCACCATTTGTCTTACACCGATTAGAGCTTTATAATAAAGGTGGGCAAACCTCCGATGCCAAAGTTCAGACTCAAGAGATGTGTCATAAGATATGACACCTAGCGGACTTCCATCGACTTGATATAATGAATCAACACGAAACCCAAGAGTAAAGACATCTTTAACATTATTTTTCCATATATGTACCTTGCCATCGCTGAAGGTTATCTTGTAGCCTTTGTCTTCCATTGGCGAGATGGACACCAGGTTCTTTTTGAGGTCAGGTGCATTTAATACATCCTGGAATTTCTAGCCTTCTTGAATGGTTATCCTCTTTCTTGATTCCCAGCTCTTCCTCTTACCTTTGCTATTGAATTTTTCATTCCTTTGATTACCATCAGAGGGATTTTGATCATCGTCTCGGTGTGAGTCCTTTCTATCAGGGCATTCCCTTGCATAGGGACCTGCTTTATTACAAATGTAACATCGTCCTTTTCTTCCACCCTTAGGTGTAGCCTTTCTTTTCGATTTAGACTCAGAATTATTTCTTTTCTTAGCGTGAGAAGAAAAGGCAACAGGAGGACCTTTAGGCACTGGCATTTCTCTCTCTTCTACCCTTGTTCCTTCTTGAATGCATCTAGCCATTAATTTCTCGAAACCAAGAATTACATTATTGTTCAGAAGAGTAGTCCTGAACACATACCATTAGGATGGTAATCCTCCAAGAGTTGTGAGTGCCATTTCTCTATCAGTAATAGTCTCCCCAATACATAGGAGATTGCTCTTGATCTCGATGATTCTTAAGAAGTATGCTTGCATACTCTCATCTTTACCCTTCTTGATTTCCCTCAGCTTATTTCTAAGAAACAAAACTTGATTTGAATCATTAACTTTAAATAAACTCACCAGTCTATCGTAGATTTCCTTGGAGATGTTCAGGTCAAAGATGTAGGCCACCAAGTGCTTGTCGATAGAGTCTCGAATGATCTTCTTTGTTTTGACTTCTCTGGTTTTCCATTTGTACCTGGCAGCAACAGATGCATTTGATGGAGGCTCAACAATATTGCCTCTCACATGGTCCAACAGTCCTTGTTCTTCTAGGATAGCCTTGCCTATCTTCTCTTTGGTGATTGCTCTTGCTCTTGCTTGAGCTTTGTCTTCACCTCAACTCCGATACCATGTTAAGTTATGGTATGTTCTATGCTTAGAGAAATTTAATTTTCTGTACTTATTATTATTCATAGATTAGCAATCACATGTACATAAAGTAAAGTGCAGATAGAACATTAAACGATCGACACAAAACACGCCAAGACAAGAGACACAAGATGTGGTGGCTAGCCAGGGACAAACCCCACAATGTGTGGGGAAACCCTTTGATCAAATTTTCTTTTATCTTCAATAATTCAACAGAGAAAAATAGTACAATAAATCCGATTTATATCAGCAGTAGCAAACCCTAGATCAGCAGCGTCAGCATTAACGCCTTCATCATCAAACTAGGGCAGACGATATCTCACAGACCGACCGTCGGATCGGCTTGATTCCACCTCCAAAAGTTGCGGCTTCCAGAGGAGGTTCAGATGAACCTACAATGCAATTCAGATGAGGAGATCTTCTGGTCTACGCAAGTCAAACTTCACTTCTGCAGTTGCAGCTTTAGTTTCAACAGCTTCCTTCAAACTAGGGCAGTCGATATCTTGTAAACCCTTCGTCGGATTGACTTGATTCCAGCACCAAAAGTTGCGGCTTTCAGAGGAGGTTCAGATGAACCTATAACACACTTTAGATGAGGAGATCTTCTAGTCCACGTAGGTCAAACTTTACTTCTGCAGTTGCAACTTTAGTTTCAGTAGCTTCCTTCAAACTAGGGCAGTTGATATCTTGCAAACCGTCCATCGGATTGACTTGATTCTACCACCAAAAGTTGCGGCTTTCAGAGGAGGTTCAGATGAAGCTATAACGCAGTTCAGATGACGAGATCTTTTGGTTCACACAGGCCAAACTTTACTTCTGCAGTTGCAGCGTCCGTCTTCACATGTGTGAGGGAGAGACCCTTTTCTGCGCAGTGGAGAAGAGACTCTTTTCTGCGCAGTAGAGAGAGAGAGATGTGATAAGATGAATGAGTGCAAATGAGGAAAAGTCCTCTTGTATTTATACACAACATTGGTGTTTGAATAGATGCGAATGTTGGGCTTCTGAGCCTACATGAGTTGTAGGTCAGCTTGATAATAATTCCATAATCAAAATAAATTCATATCTCCATGAATACTTATCGGAATCGGATGATCTTTAGATCAATCCTACACCTCTCGATGAGAGGAATCTAATGAACATATTATCAGCCATGAATAAGATTACCCACATGAAGTTTGACCCTAGTTGCCAATTTTAACAAATTTTAGTAATGTGATTGACCTTACTCATTCGTATCAAAGGTTTGCTAGCGCAAAAAACCTTTAATTTCTCTGTAGAAGAAACCTTATAGGCAACATTACTTTTTTATATTGTATTTTGAAGTTCGCTTGCAAAAACAAAAATAACATATCCATGAGATAACAGAATTTGGAACTTCTTTTTTCCAGAGAAAAAAACAACAGTTATAGGGAGCATTACTTACTGCTCCTAATTTATGTGTTATTCCTGGTGTCATGAATTCCACATATCTTCCACTTTTATTTTCTTTATTGATTTTGACCATATTATGATAATTTCGAGTTATTATAATTATCTTGAATCACCGACGTGTTTGTTTGCATTGCACAATCTTTTGTAAATACTGCAGATGTTAAGAGAAACCTTGAGTGTTATTGAGGTACTGGTTTCTATTCTTGGTTTTTTTAGAGGCTGGAACTTGGTTTTAATTTTATATTACGCATTGAAAAGCCCTTTATGGCGACGTTTAGTAATATTACTGTCTTTGACTGGACTTGGAAAACTGGTAAATCGTGTGCCGAAGATTATAGATGATGGAATTAAACGACTCCTTTCATTTTATTCTGATCAGCGAAATCGTTTCCTGGCTTCGGAAAATATGCTCTGGTTTCGATGGTTGAACGGCATAATACAGACGTTCTTTGGCTCACGAATAAATATAAACTACCTTGAATGCGGTTATATATAAACCCTATGACCTTGTTTTGCTTGCACCTAGTCGTATGTTATTTTTCTGTATGCATTTTGAGAATTTGTTTAGATATTTTAATTTTTGCTGCCCCCAAATACTGCCTAAACCGACTTTCTGTATGCAACAGTTGGAGAATTTGTTTACATTGTGTATTTTGAATTTTCGTCATCCTCCAAACACTGCCTAAACTGGCTTTCTCTATTCAACAGTCCTTTTTGTGATTAGGAATAATTGGAAATCCCATGCTTTTCCCTCAATCGTTTAGATATGTTTCTAGAATTGACAATTATAGTCGAACATGTATTGTCATTGATGTCATCGGAAGATCAATATGGTGAAGGTGGTAGCATGAAGCAGTCACCATTTGGTTTTTCAATTAGAATATGAGAAGCCGAGATCATAATCGGCTAGGAATCACTTATATCGACTTGTTGCACCCCCCTCAATAAAGTGGCAACAAGTTTGGAGAGCCCTTGATTCAGGGGTATACATGAAACATTTGGGATGAGATTACCAAATGGTGAGTTATGCAGTCTATAGCTGCCTTTTCTCCCTTTGCTTATTTTCTATCGGAGTCGAAGTAGGTGGTGTTGAGTTGATCTCTATATCTCTAGGTTCGATCCACTCTCCCTGCAACAGGTTCGTAGTTGAAGGGCCTTGGTTGGTCTGCTCTATTTGAATCTACCAACCCTGATTTTAAACTTCACCAGCGTTTTTAGGTTGGTTTTGGATTTTTATTTCGATTTTGATCGGGATTTCGTTCTTTTTATTTTTAAATTATTTCTAGTAGTTTTTTTTTTTGCCACAGGAAAAAAACGGTAACCTTTTATTTAAAAAATGAAAAGTTACACAAAGCATATGCATTGAAGCATTTCCATAAGATGCCCATTGGGCTCGAGTGCTTTCGCACACAATGCAACGTAGCAAGGCTACCGTGCATTTAGAAAGAAAGAAAGAAAAGAAAAAAGAGAGGAAAGGACAGAAAAACTGGTTCCCGGTAGTGAGTAGAGGACTCACACCTCAAGTTTTTCTCCCCTTCTTCTTTTCGACCTTGCACCACTCTCCTTGAGTGGGCTCGATCGAAGCTAGGACTAACTGTGTTTTTGCTTTCTGTGGAGCTGTATCCTTGTTTGAGTCTGAAGTATCTGAGGGGTGATGCCGTTTGATCCCTCCCATACTCAGATCCTCACTTGTCTTCTCTGCCTGATTTGAATGGAGCTGTGAAACCTTGTTGGCTGATATGTTATCCTTTTGGGTCTCCTTTCCTTGGGAAGGCTCAGAATTCTCTGTGGGTTAACTTCCTCCTTTGCTTCTAATTCGTCGTCCTCTGAGTCAGGAGGGGGAAATTGCCATCCTTTCCTCTGCTTCCCTTTTTGCTTCTTTTTACTATTTGCTTTCTTGGCTTCTAGGCATGTACTTTGCAAGTGTCCTGTCAGCCTACAGTTCCTGCATCTGAAAACAGTGTTTTCGTAGTCTAGTCCTTGCAGCCAATTTTGTTGTTTGTATACCAGCCTTATACTTTCCGGCAGTCCTTTACTTAGATCTAGTTCCACGCAAATGCGTGCAAAGGTGTAGATCCTCTCATCAGTCCTTTCCAGATCTGTTTTGATATATTTCCCTATGCTGTTCCCAATTCCTTCCAAAACTCGTTCACTCCAAAAGTGAAGGGGACGGTTATATAGGCGGACCCAGACCGGCATTTTGGAGACAGTCATTTTGTTTGGATCAAAATCTGGAAACCATGGGGTCATAAAAAGACCCGATTTTCCCCAAAACCAAGGCCCAACACTGATGATTGTATCTCTGACTTCTGTGGATGTGAATTTAACAATGAAAAACCCCTTGGAACATAAGTGTATATCACATTCCATGGTCCAACTGGTGAAGATCCAGTGAAATAGATCCATTGGCTTTGGCCAAAAACTGTTAAATCGGCAGATTAGGGCCGGTGTTTCATATGACTTAACGAAATCTTCAAGTCCTGTAGAATCAAAGTTGAGGGCTGGGGTTTGCCCTAGCTGATCTACTATGTATGGCCTAGGTGTATATCCAACTTGATCTGGAGGGGACCCTGGATCTCTGTTACCCTGTAATATGTTTTTGTAAGAGGAACCTCCCTTGGGTTGATGCTGAGATGCTGTCTTTTTCCCCTTGTCTCCTCTTGAGGAGCTTGGATGTCCCTGGGGCAGAGCCCCTCCTCTCAGCCTAAGGTTTAAAGCAATGGTTGTTTCTGGGTTAATATCATAGTTTTTCAGGGTTCTGCTATCTTGAAGGGACCACCTACCACTGACCAAATGTTGGATCTGAACAGGGTATCCCATCAATGCCCATATTTGCTGTTTCAACTGCATAATGGTGTTTTCTGCATGTACCCACACTAGACTGGTTTTCCCCACAGGGGGTTTAATAAAAATCTGAAAACAAATTGATGTTACCTGTTTCCTGGGTTCTCGCTGTTCCAGCTGCCCATGACATTGCGTTGCCGCGGCACTGAGAAGATCAGAAACCCTAGCCATGTTGTTCTCCTGAGCCGCAGAGCTACATGTCGGATCAAGCTTATTCAGGCCCCGATTTACTGGATTGAAAGCCAGATCAGGCGGATCGATAGCAGATCTAGGGTTATCTACCAGCGTCAGAGTCTCACTCTCGTCTATGAAATCCACGCCCACAGCGTCCAAGATTTGGGTCTCCACGAAATGTCTGATTCGAGCACAGGGTATACAGGAATACTGACGGATTTCTTGATCCGCCGAACCAGACCCAGATCGATCAGTCTGTTAACGGCGTCCCCAATCTGCCCCGCCTCTGTCACTACTACAGCTCCAACCTCTTCTGCATATGACGAAGGTTCCTTCGGATCGCTGCTCCCACACTCCTGCAAGGCCACCACACCGGAATTTCCACTCCCAGACATTGTATGCACAGGTTGGGCATTCGAAACTCGGGGACCTCAGAGCCATTTTTCCTTTGTTATTGCTAAGCATAAATTCTTTTATTATTTCCTCTTCAATTATTTATAGTAGTTGCGGTCTTTTTATTTTTAAATTATTTCTAATAGTTGAAGGAGGCCGTGCTTTCTATTTTTTCCAATATCAGATAGCAGAGATAAAAGTTATATAAAAGAAAGAGAGAGAGAATGGCAAAGATACAAGTCCAACTCCAAAACTCTGTTGTTTCACAGCAGCAACAGGCTGTTGGGAATGTCAGCAACAATCTGCCTAATCAATTTGTATCAAGTTTCTGTATGTGGGGAATCTGGACCTCAGTGTTACTGATGGCCAAATATGAGCTCTTCTAGCAGATTGGTCCCATTCTCTCTGTTCGCATCTGCAGAGATATCAACACCAAGAGTTTTCTTGGATACGCCTATGTCAATTATGGCACTGCTGAAAATGTAAGCAGGGCTTTAGATCCGTTGAATTTTATGCCTCTTAATGGAGAGCCCATTTGGATAATCTATTCATATCGTGATCCTAGCATCCGCAAGAGTGGATCAACGAACATGTTTATTAAATATCTTCACAAAGCAATCGACATTAAAGTTCTCTATGATACTTTCTCTGTGTTTTGATCTATTCTCTCTTGTAAGATTGCAACAGACGTATTGGGACAATCTAAAGGATATGGATTTGTGCAATTGGAGCAAGATGAAGCAGTTGAAAATGCAATAGAAATATTTAATGGCATGCTTATCAATGTCAAACTGGTTTGTGTTGGACCATTCATGACAAAGCAGGGGCGAGAGTAAGCAAATGGAAAAGCCAAGTTTAATAATGTTTTTGTTAAAGAATTTTTCAGAATATGTGAATGAGAAGGATTTGTGGAATCTTTTTGGTGCATATGGAATAATTACCAGTGTGGTAATGATGAGGGATGCAGAGGGAAATTCAAAAGTATTTTGGATTCATCAATTTTGAGAATGCAGATGATGCAACAAATTGCGTTGAAAGCTTAAATGGCAAGAAAATTGGTGGCAAAGAATGGTATGTTAGAAAAGCACATAAGTCATTTGAGAGGGAGTCTGAATTGAGGGGGTGATTTAAAAAGCTGTTGAAGGAGAGGCTTGAAAATTTCCAAGGAGCAAATCTTTATTTAATCTTTTTTGGATGATAGCATTGATGATGAAAAACTAAGAGAATTGTTCTCTGGTTTTGGTATAATGACTTCCTGTAAGGTAATGAGGGATTTTCATGGACACAATAGAGGTTCAAGATTTGTTGCCTTCTCATCTCCTGATAAAGCATCCCAAGCTCTCACGTTATGAATGGGAAACTTGTTATCAGCAAGCCTCTTTATGTTGATCTGGCTCAGCACAAAGAAGAGAGAAGGTCAAGACTACAGGCTCAGTTCTCCCAATTGCGGAATCCAGTTGGAATGGTTCCAGTTGTTCTTGCTTGTGTGGAGTGGATTCTTCACCTTGGATCTTGTCTACAACATGATAAAATAGTAATGTAGTATATTGAAGCTCAACACACAGATTCGTTGCCAGGGACTGACCATCATATAACAAGTAAATACTAATGGTTGGAAGTTTGGAACCCTAGGTCTGAGATAGTAGAGAAAATACCAAATAGTGAGAGCAGGTGGGGGGATATTTCCAGTAATCCACAGCCACAGGAAAAAGAAGGCTGTTGAAAAAGAAACTAAAAGATCATGTTTGTTTGTCAATTGTAATACTGACAGATATAGACATAGTCAAGAATCAAGATACAATACCATAGGTCGATCTAAAACCATGGGCACCAAACCATTGTAAAGGTTGGACATTAGAAAACAAAAATAATAAATACTTTGTCAAAGAAATTGAATATGAGATAGTATGAGTACTGAAGGATAGATGGAATGAAGAGTGCTGTTTGGAGGGCAAAACAGATAGCTGTAGCAGGAACAAAGTGCTGTAAGAGGTTGAAATCAGTTAAGATTGATCCGAAGAATAGTGAAGGTGATTGATGAGGAGTTGATTGGACTAATAACAAATCAACTACAAATTAGAAATCTAAAAGGGGATTGGAGTCTCCTGCAAGTGGGTGCTTGCAAAACTTTGAAAGGGGATTGGTGTCTCTAGTAGGTTGGTGCTTGCAAAATTTGGAAGGGGATTGATGTCCCCTGCAAGTTGCTGATTGCAACGATTGCAGAAGTAGGTTGGTGCCTACATTCATTAATAAAGAGAAAGCAGTTTTGTGGTTTTCTCCTAGGTGGTATTCCACGTAAAATTTCGAGTACTGTGTTCTGTGTTAAAGCTTGATGTTGTATGGTATTTATATGCTTTAGATTGTATAATTGGTTTAATTCACTGAGAATAAATGTGTTAAATAAATCAATGGTTGATGAATACTAATTCACCCCCCTCTCAGTATTCAATAGTGCAACTCCTAATTGAATTTGTCAAGGATAACTTTACTGCTTTTGTAAACCGTAATGAGAATATTATATTTATAAAATCTACATTGTGGACGCAACAATTACACCAAAAGGGGGGCTGTCCCGACTCCCAACTATTTGACTCATACACGACTCCTTGGAATGCCCAAGTGGATCATAAAATTTGATTTCTTTGATATCTAAACCATTATGCCTATATGTGTAAATACACCGAAAGACTAAATTTGACAAAATTCACAACACATGGCTTGAGGTGGGATTACATCTCTAGGCCCTTTACACCAACCGATATAGAAATAGAGCATGATCGAGAATTATCAAAAGACACTCTCAGTAAATCGAAGAAGTTTGGAGATTTTTGGGTGTTGGAGTTTCTTTTTTTGCGGTCTTTCGTATCTCTTGTCAGAGGAGGGGAGGGATGTAAATTATTCTTTAACCCTTCTGAAAAGGATGAAGAGGAGGCATTATCAACTTCAACCTTTTTTGCAGGTGCAATATAACTTTTTTGTTTTTTTTTTTTGTAGGTGTGGCTTCTTTATCAGCCCCTAAGTCCTTGTCTTGGGTTTGTTTAGGGGCCGTTTGAAAGGCCACTTCCAATGACCTTTGAGAGCCTAGCACTTTATCCTTCTCTGCGTGTGCACTTCTAACATCTCTATTAGGGCATTGGCCTACTTTCTTATTTGTTTTTTCACATATTACCTTTTCACCCTATGATTTTTCGTTTGCAGATCCATAAACCAAAGATCCCGGATGGATCCTGGTGTTTCTAGGGGAATGGAATACCTCTTACTTTTTTGATGCGACCTCTTCCTCTGTGACTAAATTTTCTTGAGTCAGAACATCTTTGAGGGGAGACATGTTATTTAGACCTGTATAACTCACACATTTGAGTTGACTAGTTGGATTTCTTGGTGTACTGGATTAGGGATCTCCCCTTCTTTGTCTGCTTGATTGAGGGCTTGAAATCTGTTCCTTGCCAAACCTTTGTTCTTGCTGGAGGAGAATTCTTGACCTTTGGCAGCTGATTTCTTTTTAGAGGGAGGGCCTTTAGGTCCCAATTCGTTTCCTTCTTGTGTCCTTGTGGTTGTATTTTGCTGGGGGTCACATTTTCTTCTTTTTGGTCGCTGCCATGAACTCATTAATTTTTTGGATGTCTTTCGCGTTTAGGCATCTTTGGGCAAACTGCCCATATTCATGACAATTCTTACATTTAAATGGTAGTTGATCATAATCCATTTCTTGATAATGAGTCCAATTATCCAGATGGACATTTATTACCATCAAGAGTCCCTTATCAAGATCCACTTCTGCACCAATCTTGGTACAAGATTGCACACCTTCTTGTGGTTTTGCTGAAGCGATATAGTGGTCCATAACATTTTTAGTGTTCCTAAAGGTGTCCTTGTTCCAACAATGAAAGGGAAAATATGACAATTTAATCCAAACAGGAGGAACTGATGGAACATCATTTTCAGGGTTGAAATCTAGATTCCATAGATGTAGATACAAACCTTGAATCCCCATAAAATATGGTCCACTTCGAAAAATTAGATCTCAATTTGCTTTCTTTTCAAAGAGGAAAGAGAAAGCCCCCTCCCACAGAAGGAAATAGAAAGCCATCCTTCAATCATGGGTCTCCATTTTTTATCCACCTAGAGATTTAGAGAGTGTAGTGAGGGCCATAAGGCCGTAAACTGCCCGTTCAGGCCTTTCTCCACTAAACTAAGAGGCATTGCGTGGGATTGATTGGCATGAATCCAATTTTTTGGACATCACCGAGTTTCTTCACAAATAGGGCTAGCTTGGAGTGCTAGAACCTTTGACCATCGTCAACTAGTGCATTGAAAACATCAATATCAGGATCAGGTGGAGGAGGCAGAGGGTGAGGCCCTTTAGAACCTGAAACCATCAGCGAGGCGGTTGGGGTTTCTTTAGTTCCTTCCCCTAATCACTCCACATTATTCATATTGGAGATTGCTGATGATAGCTTTATTGCACTGCTAAAATACTACTTGCTCTGATGTCCTGCTTTAGAAATTTCAATTTGGTCGATTTAGTTATGTTGAAAATTATTCATTTTTGTTATTTTTTCAACTTTGCTTATGTAATTGGTTAAATTGTCGGAAAAGTTGTTTGCTTCCTCCACACTTCTAATTAGAAGTCTTTTTCGGCAAAAATGTCCTTCATTTGAACTTGACTATCAGGTTGGTCAGATTTTAACACCAGAGGATAAAATTTCAGTTAGCCACACATCAACTTCTGTATGGTATTTTTAAAGTTAAGTGGAAATGTATGTTTTATATTCCATTTAAGAGTGATTCCTAACACTCAAACTTCATTGGTTGCAATTTGACTTGTTTATAGTTTTTTTTTCGTGTAGAAAAGGTTTTCTGCCTTATACGTTTTCCATTTAGAATAAGTTAACAATTTGCCAAATTAATCCCGAATATAAAAATGGGTCATTTGTAGCCAGATTACAGTTCTCTTGTAGTATGTTTTTGGAAACTTGAGGTTTATGTTTTTGGAAAATCTATTGCATCCTAGCTCAATAAATTTGCTGGTTTTGTTTATGCTATATTTTTTGAACATATACACCTTTAGTTTTGAATAGATTGAACAAATTGTTACACAGGTTTTGTTTTGTTTCTTTTATAAGTTTTTAAATAGTTGCGGATTATTGTCTAAAGACAGGGACTAGCTGCAAATTCTCCTTGTTATTCCTTGAACCATATTTCTGTATGGATTAGAATAGAAACAGCTGGATTTTCACTAGTATTCATGACATTTTTGGGCTTTGAAAATCCCCATTAGTTGCCTGCTTGCAAGCCAAACTCGAGATACAACCCGATAGAAAAATATCCAGCTTTTTTCTGCACCTATCAGGCTGAAGTTCAGGAAATCTGTATGTTGATTGACTGAAGCTTGAAGCTGAAGCGGTTGCCCTCGTGACCTCACCCACTGGTCCACTGCAGAGGGTTTTAGAGCCTGAACTGAAGTTTGAACAACAGCAACTCAACAGCTGGAAGTTTGAACTCTGGACTCGACAGCTTGAGGTTTGAACTATATGAACTTGGTGTTTAACTTGTCACTAATTAGAAACATATAGTCTTATTGCTTTATTGGCCCATTAGGCAGTAATCATGGTATCTAGCTTGTGTGTTTAGCACTCAGTAGTGATGAGGAGTACACTAAAGAAGTTTTTATTTCTCTTTTATAATTGTTTTGTCTTTGCAGATTTACATTATCTAGTTTTCAATTATGTCGTCGTTAAGAAATGCTGTAAAGCGGCGGGCTCACAAGGAGCGCGCCCAACCATATGTATTTCTTCTTCCTTTGAATTTTTAGTCAGTGATTTATTTCGGAAAAAATAATACAATAATATGATTTTTGGCATATTTGTTTGTAAAATTTGGAAACCTAGAAATATAAATTATGAAGAAAACATTAGACTATTAGCATTTTGTCCATGTAGGGCTGAAAGGAATAAATTTGGGTTACTAGAGAAACACAAGGACTATGTACTTAGGGCTCGTGATTATCACAAGAAGCAGGAAAACATCCAGGTATGTCATGCACAATTTCTTTATAAATTTTTTTTTTCGATAAATTGTTTTTGGGTTGAAATTGTTTCTCATAACATTTGGAAACAGGAAAAGCTGCATCTAATCACCCATAATCTTCTTTTTTTGAAATGGCATGGATCCACAGTGGCATCTCTCATTTATGATACAGCTGTCTGTGTAATTTATATATACTGGTGTGCATTTGCTTATGCATGTTCATATGTTACTTTGTTTGTATGCTTTTCTTCACTGTCTTTCCTTCTGATAGTTTAGATTGTTATTGATAATGTAGAGGCTTCGAGAGAAAGCAGCATCTAGAAACCCCAATGAATTTTAATTTAAGATGATCAACACTAGGACTGTTGATGGCGTGCACCATCCAAAGTAAGGAAATTCAAATATTTCATTGTGTCTTGCTTTAATCGCACCGAAGTTTAAGATGTTAAAAGTTGATTTTTTTTTGTTCTTAGGAGTGGTGCAAAGCAATATTCGAATGAGAAACTGTTATGAATGAAGACCCAAGACATTCAATATGTGCTTCAAAAAGCACAGAGTGAAAAGAAGGTACAAACATTACTAAGTACATTGGACAATGTGAAGGTGGATGCCATTTTTATATATTTTTATTGCAATATTTTAATATGTTTATTATGAATGATGCAGAAAGTAGAGCGATTTCAGTCTGCACTTCATTGCAATGGTTTCCCTCCTTCAAACAGACACACGTATTTTGCTGAAGACAGGTATTATTAGCATGCCAAATTTATTCAGTAAGCCATAACACCTTTTAGTGGTCAAATGTATGATCACAGATATGGCAAAAGCAAATGCATACATCAACGTTAATTTCATTCATGAGTTATTCATTTATTTCCTTAACAGTCTCATTGAGAAATATTTATTGTCTAACATATTTGTCAATGATTTGTGTTAACCAACAAGTTATTCATTACGTGCTCTGTCATTGCACCTCTCTAGTATTTTAGATTCTCTTTACTACGAAATTCAGTAAATCATATTGAATTTTGTGCTTTTGTCTGGCAATGGAATAATAGAGGTAATTCTGGGGTGAGCCCTAGAGCAAGGATCCCCTCCACTCCTACCACTAAAGCTCATGTGGAAGAAACTTCGAATTGATGACTAGCCGCTCAATGAAGCATGGAGACTAGTACTCTAGATCGAAGGAAATAACCTTTGCCAGTGGGCCCTCATGGAATCCACATGCCTCTAGTCCTTTGAAGTCTATCCCAGCCTCTCGGGTATGGTCTCCTCAAATATGTATCAGAAAGATATCCTGCTAGTCCTTCGAAGACTATCCCAGCCTCTCGGGCAGGGTCTCCTCAAATATCTGTCAGAAGGATGTCCTGCTGGCAGAGGTTGGAGGAAGAGATTTGAGTCCTCACTGCTCTGACATGTGAATGAAATCTAAGTCTTTGGCTGTTGTTTTCTACTGAAACTTAGTTGGACAACAGGGAAGAAAGCGTTGATCCCGTTGGACAAATCTGGTTGTAGATTCCTAGTTTGACGAGTCACAATTCCTCTAACCAGAAGCATATTCCCACTCAATTTAATTTATATATACTCCGTGGTAGTGAGAATTTTGTTACCTCCAAAACCTACGTAACACCTCATAAGGGAAAGAACTATATGTAGTAGAATACATACACCCTACCCTATATTTGATACCCAAATGCTATTGTCTTAGTAATTGCCAACAGTGACAGTTAACATGATCTTCAGTTTTAGTGGTTCTCTTAAAATTATACGGAAAGTTATAATAGTACATAAATTACCTATGTAGGTCATTAATATTATCCTGGCCAATTTACTTAACCCCCCGTGAAAGTTTCATAGTATTTGTGAACAATTTTTTAAAATTTTGGAAAATAGATATTATTTTATATAGCCTCTCTGAATGAAAAATGTACATCCATCAGAAACAAAGACTTGTGTCTCAATTAGTTATGTTTTGCCTCTTTATGCATAAATAACCATAAACTATATCCTTTCTGCACATATTGCCAATTTTCTATTTAGCATCAAAAGCACTCCTAGAGTATTGGCAACCTGTTCGTGGTGTTACCTGTTGCAGGGGAACATGGGGATTGGAGCAGAATGTCCCCAATATGGGGAGAATGCCATCAAGAATGGTGGGCGCATGGGCACATTCCAAATGATCCTCCCATATCTGGGGTAGTTTGGGGAACATTCCCCGCATGGGCACATTCCAAATGATCCCCCCATATCTGGGGTGGTTTGGGAAACATTCCCCGAATGTTCCCTCTTGTTGAGGAATGTTCCCTAGATGTTCCTTGGCAGTGCCTGTCAGTCCCCAATTGTTTCCCAGACATTCCCAACGTTCCCTAGATGTCCCCTGGAGAATTTCACTTGCTCATTTCAAATTTGGTACCTGTTTCACGTGAGATGGTAACATTGTTCAATAATTGATTAATAATTTAAAATCAATACCTGATTATCGATTAATTTATGACATATGTATTTGTTGATTGTGTGATGTATCATCTTTTCCATTTTCTAATTTCTTTTGAGACCTTTGTTACTGAACAGTTATAAAATGGAGGAAAAGAGAACAACAAATCTTAACAAACCATTACTGCAGTATGTTACAAGAGTGGACAATGGTCGTTTCCCTGGTTGGTCCTTCTATATTTGTGGACACTGCTTTATGGGCAACTGCAACCAAGTAGCTGCCCAGTTTTTGGGAATAAGCATGCAGTTAATGTTGGGATTATGGTTAATTTTCATTAGAGGCCATGTGCTGACACTCTCTTAGATGTATTGGTGGTTTTGTTTGGCCTACTTATGGGTAGTTAACCCACTTTATTGTACTTTTCTATATTTGATGAGGTCAGCCTAGTCATCCTCTTGGGGCTCCCGTAAACCCTAAAGTATTTGTTAAATAAAACATACTCATTTGTAAATTACTCATTCAGGTCATTCTTTGATAAAGGTCTAACCGTCTAAAGATCAAGAGCATTCCTTATATAGCACGCTTTTGTTGTTCATGTGTTTGGAATATTCTAGCAATCTCTCTGGTTATGTTTGAATTTTTCTCTCAAGTGCATGCATTCATCTTGAGCTCTGGTATTATACTTCTGTTGTGTTTTCCTTGACTGGATCATGGTTTGTTGGAGAGTTCACCATATATCCATGATCCCTTTATGACCTCAACATGGTATCAGTGCTAGTGTGAACTCTTTCTTCTCTATCCAGCACTGTTTTAAGGCTGATTAAGGTCTGAATCTAGGGTTTTTTTCCAGCACTTTTTTTTTATCTTGAGCTCTGCTATTACACTTTTCTCGTGTTTTCCTCAACTGGATCATGGTTTGTTGGAGAGTTCACCATAGATCCACTACCTATTATGATCTCAACATCTGAATATAGGTTATTTTCAGCACTTTTTTAGGACGGCAAGAGATTTTCTAGGGTTTGTTTACCTGTCCTAAACAAGTGCTGAAAAAGCTTTAAATTTCTAGGGATTTTTTACCTGTTCCTTCAGCAGTGCACTCTGTTTTTGGGCAGAGTTTTGACTTCCTAGTGGATTTAATGGGAGTTTTTTTGCAAATCTCTACCTTTTTTCTAGGGCAGTGGACTCCTGTTTCTATATTTTCAGCCAAAAATAGTGTAGTTCTTATGGCTGTGCTGGTACCTGAGGCATCTAGATATGGAAAATGGCTTTTCCCATCTTAACTGTGCTAACTATCATATTTGGGGTAATAAAATGACAACCCTTCCTTATAGCAAAGGTTTATGGATGCTTTCGGAGAAACCTTTTCCTGCCCTGAAATAAGATAGCTATGGCCTAGTTTGCCTGAAAAACGAGGATGAATCCCTTTGATTGATCACTCTCTATGTGAAGTTGGACCTTCTTCATCTCACCAAGATTAAGAAAAGCGCAAAGCAGAGATTTTTGGAACTTTTCACACTTTATTTGACATAGTGAACACTACTCAATCATGTTAAAATTGGCAACTAGGGCCACATTCCATCTTGGGACACCTCATTTTATGTAGATGATGATTGCATTGGATTCCTCTTTTTGAGAGGTCCAAGATTGATATACAGATCATCTCATTCGGACAAGTAGAAGTGTGATTTTGAATTTATGCCCACACGTGCAAATTGTTCAGGTCAGGTTCATCATCATGTAGGCTCAAGAAGCCCAATAGATGTGTCTCTTCACCCACAACGAATTGTATAAATGCAAGAGACCTCACACCTCATTTGGCACATTCATCACTCAGACATTCTTCTCTCTCTTCATCAGATTGGTTCGTACAACTATTGGGCATTCTCTCTCTCACACGTGTGGCAAGGACAGATTTTCAGGGCAGGATCAGACTTCAGAGACAGGTTTGACCAGCATTGACTGAGGGGTTGCTGACCAAGTTTGGCTGCATTTTACTTTTGAGGGTCAAAGGTTCATTTTTCTAGGCTGCATTGCTGGGCACAAAAAACGGAGAAATTTTGGGCTGTTTGATCGCTGAAAATTACAGCAGTTTTCTCTCTCCTTTGACTGAGTTTGACCAAGCTGTTTTGGGTTGAATTCATCCTTCTGATCAGGCTGAGCTTGATTGAAGAAGACCGAGTTGCTTTGGGGACAATTTGCTGTTGCTTTGACTAACGTTGACTTTCTGATTAGGGCTGAAGTTTGAATGTAGTTGACTGCAGAAATTTTCGGGGCTGTTTTGACTTTGTATTGGGCAAGTCAATTTGACTTTTGTACTCTTTCTCCCTCTTTTGAACTTTTTGATTTAATAATAAGAAGAATTGATCAAAGGGTTTCCCCACATTGGGGTTTTTCCCTGGCATCCGCCAAATCTAGTGTCCTTGTCTTGGCTTGTCTTCTGCATTTTGTTTCATGTTCTATCTGCTTTTACTATCGTTGTGATTATTGTGATTGCTATTGGAATGTGGAAATTGTTATTGGGATACTAAGGAACATTGAAGTAAATTGTACTAAGCATAGAACATACCATTTTTAACTAAAATTAACAGTTCTCTAATCTCAAGATCGCCAATGTTACTAGTATTGAAGAGTGCATCACAAAGTTCAAGTATATGTTGGCATTATCACATCCAGTGGCTCATAAAACTCTAATTTAAAATATGTAAGTATTGTTATGGATAATCTTTTTCTTGCATTCAAAAATTTTGTTGTCATTTTCTACAATATTCCTCTCTTTATCAAAGTGCCCATTTCTCCTTTAGAAGATATGGTTTTTGATCCTTATCTGGCATCAAGTCACCTTGCAGAATTCAGGAGACCTAACTCCTTGTTATTAAGCTTGTTATTCTAAGGCTAGCTTGTACTCATTTATTCATGAACTTGAAGAGGAACACCAAATTTCTCCAAGAAAAAGAGAATGGCATCCTCTGATTATGACAAGAAGGGAGATTCGTTCAAAGCTTATCTCCTTCATCTTAAAAAAATTGAAGATGAAAACGAGCAAAGGATTAGCAACAATAATCTCTTTGGAGACAAGGCTAGTACTTCTAATATTGCACATCTAGTTGTGCGCTTTGATTTATGGCTAAGTCACATGACACGAGGACACGAGACACGAAGGACACGTAAATACAAGTATTCAACATGAGACATAGCAGCCCTAAAAACATGACATGAGGGACACGTTTTATCTCTCTCTCTCTCTCTATATATATATATATATATATATAATACTAAAATATAGTGCTTGATCCATATTTTTTAGAAATTAAAACATCTTCATATATATGAATCAAATAATCACCTTAATTATAAAGAGTAGCATTTAGTGTTATTACTACTTCTTTAGTGTTTAGACATATTACAATGTATTAATGAGTATCTGTGTTAAGCAAACCACTTCATATATTATGGATCTATTATGAAGGAAATTCAGGGTAATTATGTACCACAAAATTAATCAGATATTTCAGTATAAGGTAATAATATAACAAGTGCTTGAAGTGGATAATGTTCATAAGCACTAGAATCCAAGAAATAATATGTAGAACCCCACTTATCAATAAGAATTGTGGCTTTAACGAAAAAGCTATGAATTAATCTTTAGAGCACATTAACTTGAGTGGCTACAATGCAAGGATTAACTTAATGTTCTACAAATTAAATCAACATTCAATAAATAAGTTCATGATTTACCATATGTGAGGGATTAGTCATTTAGCATGAAGAATACATCTAAATCTGAACCAAAAGCATCAAAGTTTCGAGATGCCAATTCTGGAACGACTATCGCCGAAGTAGTGCGAATGGAGCTTTCAAAGTAAGTTTGAACCCTCTTCAACTCTTTATTCTGTATAGAATCAGTTGCTTAACAATGTTTCCCTGTGCCAGTGCTCCTTTTACATTTTGCGGAGGAAATTCGTCCCTTAATATACAATTTCGCCGGTCAATGTCTAGTTTATGTTGTGCGGGGTTGGAATTGAACACTTTCTAGTGTATTAGTCGCATGCTCAACAATATTCCTCTCAGGAACAAACATGAAATTGATAGAAAAAATGAAAAAAAATCACGACACAATGCTACTTACTTTGGGATTTTAGTGGGACACATGTCCTAAGATTGCAGCACGTTAGGGCATGTGTTTGACATGATCCAAACACATGTCTTGATTTTAGGACACGATGAAAACGTGTCAGACACGTTTTATGGGTCGTGTCGTGCTCGACATGCATAATACAGGACACGGGACTCCTAAGGGCTGTGTCTTGTGACTTAGCTTTATGGCCTTCAATTTCTTCTCATGAATGGATTGCAGATTTTGGGACAACTAGACATATGACAAAGCACAAGTACCTTCTCACCGACTATTTGTGATGATTCAACACCTTGTATTTGGTTGTGGCATTGTATGGGGATGTTCTCTGTGTTCTTGGAGTTGGACAAAATCTTTTATCTATATATCATGTCACACACTCCAAGAAAAAGGCCCAATTTTGGCCAAATAAATGGTTTGTTAAAGACATATAGGACGTGGTTAAACTTGTTGCTTCTTGATATTATTGACAAATTGAAATCTATGTACAAGTTTGAAAGTCTTATTCACCTTTAGCTTAGAATAAATTCACTACAATGGAGGCTAATTTTGATGATGACAAAAAAGTATGGTACTTTTGTCTATGTCACATCCATCATGAATCCTTGAGACATGAGTTTTCTTCCGTAGATCAACCCTCCTAGTGATGTTTTTGATGGATGTGTGGTGGGTAAACATCACCGAGAGTCAAGCCCTACCAACGGACAACTCAAGGTGTGCCTTTGAGTCCTTGGGTTAGTTCACGATGATATTTATGTTCTCATTGCCACTTGTCTTGGGAGACCCTAGTACTTCCTCTTTTTGTTGATTGTCCTCAATTTCAATGGGTCTGCACCATTAAATTGAAGGATAATGTGTTGGCAAATCCAACAATTCAAAATTCTTGTTGAAGTTCAATGCAAACAACCAATCAATTATCTTTGCATTAATTAGGAAGGCGAATATATTGATAATGCTTTCCATTGGTTTCAGTGCTCATGGATTTTCAATAGTCCCATTGACCTACTTTGTGGTCATATTTTGGACACTAATATATTTACCTTTTACTCTTGAGCAAAATAGAGTGGCTAAGCGTAAGAATAGGTCATCATGGAAATGGCTTACTATATGCTTCATTCCTAGAATAAAAAGTTGTCTTTTTGGGAGAGGCCATTTATCTTTTACTCTTGAGCAAAAGAGAGTGGCTAAGCATAAGAATAGGGCATCATGAAAATGGCCTGCTATATGCTTCATTCTTAGAATATACAATTGTCTTTTTGGGAAAGGCCATTGTTTGTGTAATATACATCATCAATCATTCCCCTACATGTGGTCACTAGTATTACTCTTCATGAGTGTTGCATAGGTAGAAGCCTTCCATCTTGCACTTCTGTATGCTTTTATTTTCAAGTATTTAGAGGAATCGACAACTGGGTCAGAGTCGTAATTGTGTGACCAACAATCTCAAACCCTAGCTACCTCCAACCAAGAATCTGGCATCCCCCATTAGTGCACACAACCCAAGGTAGTGCACGCCCTTCTTTGCACTTGTAGTCCATGTTGAAATGTGTAACTAGGTTCAGTCTTTATAAATGTGAAATGTACTCTTGATTCTTGTATATTGTAAAAATAAAGAAAAATTATTATTGTTATTTTTGTAGCATGGGTTTTCTGCGCATGGTCATTTTATATAGAGGTCAAGCACCCGTTGAGTGCTTTTAGGTGTTTAGAAGTGTCAAAATACCCTCCAAGACCAAGTCGGCCTCATTAGGGCATGTCCTCCTCCTTGGAAGCCTATATATATAAAGGAACTCAACCTCAAATGGACACTCACTCACTCCTGATCATACAAGCAAAGGAGAAGCAAAAGAAAGGCAAGCGGAGAAGGATAGAAGGACAAAGGAGAAAATTCTTGGGTTATTTCTCTCTCTCTCTGTCTCTGTCTCTCACATGTGAAAGGAAGGCTAGGGTTTTGTAGTTGCAAGGTCGAAGTTCTGAAAATTGCAGAAAGAAGGTTGAAGAAGGGACTCTTTGATCACCTACAAGCCCCAGAAGGAGAAGCAACCCAAGCGAATGTCAAAGGAAACCTTGGAAGCCCTAAAATTGCTCAGATGTGTGGAAGCAACTACTGTTGCAGGGGCCAAAAACTTCAGACTTGTAGTGGAGGTTGAAATTATATAGTTGGGGGACGAAATAGTGCAGTTGGAAGAGATTTGACTAGGTTTGACTTGGATAGAAGAAGCACATCATCAAGAAGGTCTGGCTTGGTCTTGGAAGGGTATTGGTCTTGGACCTTGGTCTAGAGGTCATGGAATTCGTCATTTGAAGAATCTATAAGAAGAGGAGATTTGTGGGTTTTCCTCTTAAGTGGAGAGGTTTTGGCCCTGGCTTGCAGCATGTTACCACTTAAGCCAACATGGGACCTAAACAGGTTCCTGACAGGGTAACTGCTAGGTTCAGGGCAACAATGGAGGCTTAGCCCACTGTCACCACAACCAAGTCTCCCTGCTCTTTACAAAATTTCACTGATGGGAGGAGTACCAGTAGTGTAGGGATCACTTGTAAAGTATATGTCAATGAATAGGTGGAAGGTGACACTAGAAACCCTTTCCCGAGGATGGAGTGAAGAATGGAACTTGCTTGCTCTTTAAGCAAGGGACTTAGTCTTCCAAGGGTAATGGGTGAGGATTGGAGGGTTGAGGGAGAATGAATAGACTTATGAAGAGGTTCTCAATCCCTATAATCCTTGGGAAACTTGGATTCCTAAATGGTCCTTGACAAATAATCTTTATTGAGAAGTGGGACCACACGGGGCCAAGTGGATCCAACCCAGTTTCGGGGATGGAATGTAGCAAGCAATGATGTTCCTGTCCTGGACAAGGTGAAAGGGAAGGACCAAATAAAAATATTTACTCCAACAGGTTGAATCGATCTTGTTGAGGTCTAGCCTTAAGGATGCCTAGGCAAAATTCGATCCTAGAGCTTGGGATTCTCGAAGATTCCACCATTAGATTTGCCTCAAATTTGGAGGAGAGGGAGGGGACCCACCAGTGCAGTAGCTTGTAGGAGATCGAATTTTTTCCATGGGTCAATTCCCGAGAAATTGATGCCCTAGGTGACATTTGAGGGCTAGACCTGGGAAAAAGTGATAAAAGGTGAAGCTGACCACCCGTTTTTAGGGATTAGTGCCTAATTCACTTGGGGATATGGACTCAAGGATGATGATGAGTAAGAACTTGGTTTCTTGATCAAGGAGGCCCAGAAAGTCAACTTCATCCAATGTTGAGAGAAAGGAAAGAATAGTGACCTTCAAGCATTTATACATCAAAGCAAACGATGCAAGATTATCGAGACAAATGATCTCTAGGACATTTCATTCATATAACATTGGACCATACATTACATTAGCTAAAACATGCTCAATTCCACATTTCAATAATGCAACAACTAGCCCTAATTTTAGCAGTATGCAACAAGAATAATAACATCGAAATTTACTTACAACGTTATAGAGTATATCCAACCAACATTTCACTTACAGTTCAAAGCTCCAAGACAAGATAAATAACCCAAATCCATACGTCAAAATTCATCCACCTCCAAAAATATCCTTCAAGGAAAAAATGTGAAGTTCTCTATATTAGACAGATCCCAAGTCAAGTGATGATACAAATCAATGTATCTAACATCAATATATAGCCTCCTAAGGAGTTTGAATTAGCCTATGGGCCTACATTAGCCCCTAGTGATAAAATAATGTGCAAATAAAACCCCTATTGGTGACTAGCCCACCAAACTAGCTCACAAGTGTAAAAATAAGCCTCACAAGGGGCCAAATAATAATATGTACATTTCTTGGGGCGCTCCAAAGGCCTAAAATGTCTTGAAGTGCCATACCGAGGAATAAATTCCTCGGAGTATGATGGACAAGTGGGTGGCCCCTTGTTCTCTAAGTAGTAGACCTGTGGTGCTCCTAGTGGGTCTGAGGGCACATAAATGACCCCATGGGTCTCCATATGAATCAAAGATGACTGTCGATCCTTTGGAAGGGTCCGAGTGGTGGAATGAATGCCGCCATGACATCGTACAAGTCCTGGGACATGTGCCAAGAGTGTGGGGCTCCTGTGGGGGCCTGCTGGGCATAATGTACCAAGCATGTCACCATCATCCCAAAAGTGGATCGCTAGTAGTCTCTGAGCATCGATGAAGATCCGTGGAGTGTTGTCTGCTGTTGTGGAGGCCAATGGCTCTCTATCCACACCCTATATGTGCCAATGTAGACCTTTGGGGGTTAGGATCCTGTATAGGGAGACCAAACCCAAATGGAAACCACCTGCAATCTTGCATAAGATCCAATGCGTCCCCTAGACTTCCAGTACAACCAATCATTAAAATAATCAGGTAAAAAGAGTTTACAAATCATGGATAACAAAGCAGGCACTTCATAATGGCATGCCCTTCGGTAGTGGGCTTTGGCATGTGCTAGTGTCTCCAATCTCCAATGGGGGTTAAACAAGTACCTTATTAGGTGGTTTCAACCCTTAAAGAGGATAGTATGCCCAAGATACATCCCTCTAATGGGGGTGACCAGGGATAAATAAGTGGAATGGATTTGGGAATGAGAGGGGCAATCCTGGGCGACTTATTGGGGCATAGGGGTAGCTAGATAAGGGAAAGCTCACACCTGGGTATGTAATATGTAGGAGGGAGAAATCGTGGTACATGAGGATCCCCAACCTTGATTTTTCCACCCTTCTTTTTATGCATTTTGTCTTTTATGAATTTTCTTTAATTAACTCCTCGGGGCTCAAAGGACAAGAGCATGATTGTAAGATATAACACTGATTACCCCCTTTGATGTAGGGTGGTCCATTGCCCTCCAGGGTTTGGGACTATCATGGGTTCCTAAATGATAAAGGAGGCTCCTCTAAGGCCTATGTAACCAGGGTGATGACCATGGATTGGGGTAGAGCTCATGTATTGGATTTTGCCCACATGCTAATTATTTTGTCTCAGCCATCTTTTGCATTTGTGGTACAATTGCCTGTTAAATGTGGCCAATCATCATGTTTTTCTCTTTTCTTTTAACTGCCAATCCTGTTGCTTTAAGTTCTCACCAACTCGACTTCATAATAAATTACCTAAACTCTAGTTCACTCTACTGCCTGCTCATAGATGGTAGGCCAAGCTATATTATAATTTGTTGTTGAATTTTTTTCTGAAAGTAACTTTAAAAATTTTGTGTCCTTGTCAGTATTTATAGTTTTGGGAATTCCATGCAACTGCATAATTTCTTTGAAAAATAAAGGGTCAATTCCATGCAACTGCATAATTTTTCTCAAGAATAAATGGACAATTTGGATTGTGTCACATGACTTTTGTAGGGTAAGAAATGAGCCATCCTAAAAATACAGTCCACAAACACAAACATTTAATCATGGCCATTTTGTATTCAAGGAGATCCCAAAACAAAATCCATGATGATCTCAATCTATGGCTCTTTGGTCCA
The DNA here is from genome assembly GCA_000404065.3 of Pinus taeda. Lineage (NCBI taxonomy): Eukaryota > Viridiplantae > Streptophyta > Pinopsida > Pinales > Pinaceae > Pinus > Pinus taeda. Next base: position 74,325 of record APFE030036444.1, read on the forward strand.
AAGGTAGTGTCTTATGCCAACCAATTTTTTTGCCGCTTGCCTTTGGCAACTTGGAATATTTTTCATGGAGAAACAAACATGTTCACACACTTTCATCAATTGGCCAAAATAAAATTTCTTTTGCCAAGTTGTATATCATGTCTCTTTCAAATTGTTCTCCCAAGTTGCTTGAGTGTGATTCTCTAATCAGACTTTCCTTCCTCAAGCCATTGGGAATTCATAATTGTATGCCTTCAAACCAAACAAAACCATCTTCCAACAAATACACATCAAAAGGGATTTTATTTGTGTTTTAAGCTTACCAACAGCTTCATAAATGTTACCAAATAAGGAGCAGTTTCATATTCTCCCTCCATTTTCTCACATCCAATAATCTTTATCCACATTGTGACAAGCTGGCAATTTCTATGCAAGGCATCAACCGTCACTTCTGATTTTCCATTCCTATGCTGCATAACAGAAGTATGACTCTGCAAAATGAGGTCAGGGGAATTTTTAAATTTCAGAGCCTAATTTCCTGTCAATAAAATAAATTCCCTGACATTTCAATGTTTTAACAATAGCATATAACTCTTTATCGTAAGTACCATATTTTTTCTTAGCATAATCCAATTTAAAGTAAATTAGGCTCAACTCTTCTCCAATAGCCACAATTGAAGCATTATACTCAATAGTAAAAGGCTTCCCACAGTCCAGTAGAATGAGGATGGCAATTTCTATGCAAGGCATCAATCATCACTTTTCATTTTCCACTCCTATGCTGCATAACAGAAGCATGACTCTGAAAAAATGGAACCCATTTAGCATGTTTATGTGATAATCTTTGAGGGGAATTTATAAATTTCAGAGCCAAATTGCCTGTCAATAAAATGAATTACCTGACATTTCAATGTTTTGATGATAACATACAACTCTTTATGATAAGTACCATATATTTTCTTGGCATCATTCAATTTTCAGTAAATTAGGCAACTGGCTTGCCTTCTTGGCTTAATCTCCTCCAATAGACACAATTGAAGCATTAGACTCAATAGTAAAAGGCTTCTCACAGTCCAGTAGGATGAGGATTGGTGCATCAATGACCACCTTGTTTGGTATTCCAAAGCTCTTTTCAGCTACGTTAGTCCATGTAAAATTCTTCCTTTCGTGTAAGCCGTTAAGAAAACACAAATACGACTAAGTTTCCCAAAAAACTTCTTATATAAGTGCACTAATACATGGAAAGTCCTCTTCTCCATAACATTTTCTGGAGTTGCGCACTCAACTATGTCCTCAACCTTATTTAGATGTATACTCAATCCATCTATTAAAATTAGATTTTCAAGAAACACGAGTCTGTCTCTGCAAAATTCACTCTTCTCAAGATTTATAACCTTTCAGCATTAAATGTCAAACATGACTTTTAATCTTACAAATCCTCTTTCATATTTCTACTAAATATACAAATGTCATCAAAATAGACTATAACAAATTCGGTGATGTATTTTCTAAGTACCTAATTCAGGGTCCATTTGAAAATAATAAAGCATTAGACAATCTACTCATCAAATCTATCTTTGAGAAGAGCTTGGTGCTTGCTAAACAATCTAACATATAACAAATGTAATGATGTATTTCTGAGTACCTAGTTCAGGGTCCATTTGAAAATATTAAGGCATTAGACAATTTACTTCTCAAATCTATCTTTGAGAAGAGCTTTTGCGCTAGCCAAACAATCTAACATATTGTTAATTTTTTGTTATGGATATCACTACTTCACTGTAATCTTTTCAAGGGCTCTAACATCCACACACAACCTCCATTTGCCTCCTTCGTTGGGTGATGGATGGGTGAGTGTAGCACGACTTGCTTTTTCTTATAAAACTATTTCTCTTATAAAATCCATGTCTAACAATGCAGTGATTTTTTATTTTTCTTCTATTCATATTCTTGAGGAGCCAATATATGGGTAGCTTGGTCTGGAAGTCTAAAACCTGAGATAAGATCATTTGATTGTAACACCTTTAGGGAGGTAAGCATGCTAGCAACTCTACTAGGTTCAAATTTTAATATTCTTTCAACAACTTCTGTATCTCAACTGGGATTTCTTGTTTTCCGAATGCTCTCTTCTTTCTTGGGTGGAACAGATAACAAGCTTCTTTGCTTACATCCATTAGACACTCTCTAAAGTTCACTGTAAGAGACAACGTGGTTATATCAATTGTGCCCTCCTTCAAAGGCTAAGATATCTTCTTACCATGTTGACACACTTCATAAGTGTTTTCTTTGCCACCATGAATGACATCATCATTATGTCGCCATGCCCTGCCCATTTACAAATTACAGGGATACATGGTTAGTACCTACATTACCAGAGACAGAATGGGAGGCCTTGTTCCCTTGCCAAAATGGTATAGAAATGGAAACAAGATGGAAAATGGAAATGGTCTATGTGAGAATTCCTTGAAATGCAGCGACTAGAATTAATTCTCCTAACTGATTATTAGTTTATTTATTTTTTGATTAATATCGAATTAATCACACTGTAATTTCTTCACAAAATAGAATTATGTTGGGGAAATAAACATGGACACTGAGAAATGCTAGTACACACAAAAATTATGGCACTGTTATTTTTGGACAAAAGTCCTTGAAAAATTCCAATGTGGGAAAATCGGTGCAACAGTGAGGATTTTTATTATTATTATGCAACAGAATTTCTGAGTACAATAAAAATGTCGCCAAACTGGTGATTCTACTCAAGAGAAATACTGACAAAAATATACTGAGGGATTTTACCCTTTCGGAATGATACTCTAAAAAGCAAGTCGTCACCATAGCGCATACCCTCTCATGCTCAGCCAAAACTCCTGCAAATCAAGTCGTTCTGCCTGCAACTGACTGGGAAACCATCTACCTGACACTCTAGAAAATCTTCCCAGTCTCTGGAATTGAAAACGAGCTTCTCCTTAGCCAAATTGAAAATCTCATTTGAGGCTCTGCGTTGGCCCTGCACAATCTCCTAGAGATAAATTTCAGCCTCCTCTTTTTGACTCTTTGGAACTGGAATCTCCCTTGGAATACTGCTATTTTTCCCCTCTGCCACTTGCTACTCACCCACTCGCTGGATCTCTCCTTTTGAATCACCTGCACTAGAAAATCGAACTACCTAGGCAACTGAGTATCTGCACTAGTGTGTTCTCCATCTACCCATCTACCTCTTCTTATAATCTTTAGCTGGGACTCCAACGACCAAGATTAAAACTTAATTGATGGCTGAAATCATCTCCAAGTCGATCCATGTGAGTTTCTAGAGAATTCTCACCTATCTCAATTAATTGCTATTAGTTAACCATTTTTCCTAAGTTAGACTTGGGAATTTTTCAATTATGGTCAATTAATTTAATTGAGCCATCTCTAGGTGAAATTTCCATAAACGATTTCGGGGTTTTGGAGAACTCCTGTGTTTTAGCCACTACAAAAAGTCTCGAGACTTAAACATGATCAGATGCTACAAAAACTAATACTCCCTCTTAGTGAGGAAGGTGTTCTAGTGCTGAACTGCTGCAACACCTTGCCTCTGCGTCATCCTCCCATACGTGTCGCTGATGTCTGACAGGGAACTCTACCAAAAATGACTGCACTGCTCCCTTAGTCACAGTGTTGCTCCCTTAGTTACTGCATTGTTCCACTGTTTCCTTAGTCATTGTCCGTCAACTACTGCATTAACTTTGATTCATCTCCCGCTGACTGTCGCTGAACCATGCTGCATTTGTGGTGCTGTTGACAATGCACTGTACAACCTGTACCACTGCCAACTTTGCATCTGCACTGCAACTCAATTGATACTCCCTTTCAATTGTTGTTGCTGCTACTGCAACTGAGAAGCATCCAAAATACTGAACCAATTGTGTGTCTGTGTTGCATCTGCCTCCCGAGTTTCTGACTGCTACTAGCTTCTGCACTATCTACTAAGAAATCTGCGTTGCTGCTAACTCTGCTACTGAGCCTCTCCCTCTTCTATCAACACTGCTCTACGCTTTTCAACCTTTGATTTCCACTAGTATGAAACTATCACTCTGGAATCTAACTGTGAAAATTCCTACTCCAAGGATCCCCTACTGTAGTAAAAACTTATTTACTTCTCCTACTTGATTTTAATATACATTTATCAAGTATTTTCTGAATACTGAAGTAAATTACTTCTGCAACCTGCACTACTTTAAATTTGATTACATGAAACAAAAAACTGAGCAAAGAACAAGATACATAGGACACAATTATTCTTGGACAAAATAGTTCTCTGAAAAACCCAATGCGGGAAAACCGGTGCAACAGCTATAAGGGTTTTCTATTATTAAGCAGTAATTCTGAATACAATGCTGGATGCCCTCCTGACAATCCAGTGACAAAGAAAATATAGTGGCAGAAAACTGAGTGAGTTTTATCTCACTTCACTTGGCAGATTCTGGCTGATTCGACAGTAGAACTGGCTAATCTCGGCTATCTCTGCGTTGGCCCTGTATAGGCCTTGTGTCAACCTTACAGGCTCAGCGTCAACCCTGTGCTATCTCTTCTGCCTCCTGGAGTTTCTGCGTCAACCTCTCCCGGCTGTTTTGGCAGCTCCCCGACAGTTTTCGGCTTTTTGCGTGAGGGCAACCTTACTTCTGCACTGGCCCTTCTAGCTCTGCGTCAAGATTGCGTGGGCCCAGATTGACCCAACGTCAGTCCCTCTAAATGTTGCGCTGCCTCCACTAGTGGCTCTTCGCCTCTCTGCCCAGTGTTCCTGAACTATCCCTTTCCCTCTGTTGCAAAATGATCACTTAGTTTGAATTTCTCAGCTTCCTAGCCCCAAAAATCGAACTCTAGATCAATTCGTTCTCTTTGTGTGTGTTTTTAAATGAACCCCAAGTCACCTTGTACTTTTTTCGTTGAGACTTCAACGGTCGAGATTAAGTCTCTAATCAATGGCTAAGATTTAAACTTGACTTGATCTACCTTCTAGATCATTCTCACCCATATTTTGATTAATACCCATTAATACTTTAATTTTCCTAAGTTTAGACTTAAGAACCCCATTAAAAATATTAATTATTTTAATAGAATACAATCGGGGTGGAATTTCACCAAATGGTTTCTGGGTTCTTTAGAACTCGTGCCTTAGCCTCTCCACCAATTTTCATGGCTAGAGCACATTCGATGCTACCAAAAACTAACACTCCCTCTTAGTGAGGAATGTGCTCTAGCAACAATGTCCCACTGCATGCTGCTTTGTTCTAAAGCATCTCCTTTCCGCACTGTTGCTGCCACCAACAATGTGCTGCTGCTGCTACTGTACTGCTTGCCCATGACACTGCCACTGCCACTGCTGCATCTGTACTACAACTCCCTTTGCATCTGTTGCTAACACTGCCATTGCTACATCTGTACTACAACTCCCTCTACTTCTGCTGCTAACACTGCCACTGCTAGCTCTGCACTACGTCATTTTCCGATTGCTGCTGCTCAGCAATGGAAAAGCATCCAAAATTTCTGAACTAATTGTGTTCAACATAATACCATGAATGTTGGAATCTAACTGCCACTAGTCCCTGACCCTCTGAATCTTTTGCGCTGTTGCTGTCTTCTGCACTGTGCCATATGCACTGCTGCCAATCTTGCTCTGCGCTGATTAGTCTCTGGTCTCAGGCTACTGCATCGTCTCTCCAAACAATCCATTGCATCATCTGACACTAAGTCCATCTTGTTACTGCTGATTCTCGGGTTTCCGTAGCAAGGAATTGATCTAAGAGGTGGACTCCTCAAGGATCTTGCCCACATGTAGTCCTCCCAACTACAACTCAATATCACCCCATTTCCCTCCTGGAGATGCGTGGGCACTCTTGGAAAACTCATCTTCGTCAATTTTTGCTGAAGCAACCTTAGGATTATGTTTCTCATCCTTATCCTTTTGCTTCAAAGGACACTGGGATGCAAAGTGGCCCATCTCGCCACATCTGAAACATTTCACCTTCGAAATGTCCTTCTTCTGCTTTTGCTTATGTTGTTGTTCCTTTGATGCTAGAGCTGCATTGTCCTCCTCCTCCTCCTTGGTCTTCGTGCCACTTCCACTACTTCCATTGAGGTTGACGTTAACGAGATCCCTCCTTAATTCCTCCTGTTGAAGGGTTGCCCACTTCTCCTCCCATGAAGGTAGTCTTTCCTTGCCCAATATACTTTGGACAAAGACTTGCGATTCATTCGAGACTCCATTCAGGGCCGTCCTTACCATCGCGGTAGACTGAGGAGTAGACCCCACTGCAGCAAGCTGGTCTTTGGTGTCTTGAAGACGTTGAAGATAGGAGTTAACCCCTTCTCCCTTCTGCACCAATGTCTGTTGCAACTTTTTTTCTAAGTACATCTTCGGTTGTTCGAAAGAGCCTTCATACAGTGAAGACAAAGCTTCCCACAGCGACCTGATATCGGCGGCCGATCAACAGTTGCGGCGATTCTTTGCAGACAAACGACGGCACGGTGGTATTCCCCTGCATATTTCTGTTGCAGATTGAGCTGTTGAGCTGCTGAACGGCTCAGGAACCACAGTGAAACCGCACCAGAATTCCACAGATTGTCCAGTAAATTCTTCAGACGAACCATACAAAAACGCAGCTCCGGGTTTTGATCCAGTAAGATGATCAGGTAATTATGGGTTCCCCGCCCAATAATTCTGAACACGAAAACCTCAGCTTCAATAACAGAGGACATTCCTGCTACCTCCACCAGTGCCTCAATCAGCCGGAAGAGACTTATAGCCCCAGAGACATTGCAATGGAATCCGACTTCGCCTTCTGGACATCACAAATCAAGCAATTACTGCGACGGGTAGATTCTCTTGAAACCGAGAACGACAAGCTCCGGACCGAGGTAAACATCCTAAATGACAGAATTTCCATCGTGGAAGGGGAAAACTTGTCCCTTCGTAAATCAACACAAGAAGACCCCACAGAGACAACTTTACAGGCATAAATCCAAGAGATCAGGAACAAGCAGGCAGAGATTATATCCCAACAAGCATCCCTCCGACAGGAGACAGAAACACACATCAGCACATGGGCACAGGTGGTTCGAGGGAAAGACAAACCCTCCCCTATCACGGCAGTGGAGGAAGTTGTACAGGCCAAACTTGTGGAAGAACGATCCCGTAGAGCGAGAGAACTAAACCTCAAAGTGAGAGGTCTCCCTCTCCCTTTGTCTTCAGCAGATCCGATGGAGGTGGCCACAGGATTCTTGAAAGACACCCTCGACATATCAGGTATCAGCCTAGACAGAGCCTGGCTAGGACTAGACTCCACCTTATTTATCCGATTCCACAATACCACAGATCGTCTACATACTCTTCGAGCTAAGCGCAAGCTTTTCAATCTTCCACACAAGATATTCTTAGACGAGGATCTTACCCGGGCACAGGTAGCTGAACTCAAACAGGCTAGGGAACAAGTGATAGCAGCAAGACAAGCAGGTAAATGGGCAGTCATAAGGAACCTTCGCGCTATCATTCGAGACTCCTCCCCCCCGGGATGGACACCTCGCGCAGGTAGTTCCAAATGACGGGCCCGCAGGGGGGGGAGTCGAACACCAGGGATGTCAATTCACTGCTGGAACGGGAATGGGTCCTTTTGGTCTTCACCTGGACTACTATACGACGCCCTTGAGTCAGCAGATATCCTCCTAGTAACTGAGACCCATGAGAGCCCGGTCCGACCCCTCCCAGATATAACAGGGTACCATTGGTATTCAGCATGTAGACAGGAAACAAGGAGCTCAGGGGGAGTCAGAGGGTCAGGGGGAGTAGCGTGCCTCGTTAAGAACGAGCTCAGAGATAGAGTCACAGTGGTAAAAACAGATGAGTACGCCAGGTACATGTGGATCCGACTCAGAACTGGTTACCCACCCCTGAAGGATATCTTTATTGCAGTTTGTTACTTCCCCCCCACCACATCTTCTTTTGCCATCCACGACGATGTAGAAAAGGACCCCTTCACCAGCATATACCCTGACATCAATAAATTCTCCGCTGAAGGAGAAACCATCATCATGGGGGATTTCAACGCCCGTACCAAGGAACATCAGGTCCCCCTTCATGACCGTTCAGAGGATGTGTTCTGCACTAGGGAAGTGGACCTGACTTCAGCAAGACTGCAGAGAATCTCAGAGGACGCCCTGGGCCCCATCACAACTTACGGTAAACATCTCTTGCAGCTGGGAGAATCACATGAGCTGATAATCCTGAATGGCCTCTCATGCTTCCCGGAATCCCGCTTCTTTAAGTGCAGACCTTATGGAGGTGGAGCTAGTGTGGTGGATTACGCTTTGACCAGTCGAGCCTTGCTCCCTTTTATCCGGAATCTCTCTGTATCTCCCATCCCCCTAGCCGACCATGCACTGCTTTCACTCTCCCTTCAGTCTGATCCCCCCCGACCAACCCACCCCCCGCCTCGACCCCCCGGTAGAACCATCTTCTGTTTTGAGAAGGGTGACCCCGACATCTTCTCCTCCTTACTCCGGCAAATGCTCCCCCACTCAAATGACTTCTCCCGTCTCGGTACTGTCTCAGATAAATATCACTGTCTCTCCTCAGCAATCTGGGAGTCGGCGCTCCAATCCTTCCCCCACTCCCTTCGGACCCCCTCGACCTCCTGTAAGACAAGGACTTCCCCTATGAACAAATGGTACGATACAGAGTGTAAACTCCTCCACCAGGATCTCCGCCATGCGTTCCGTCAGTCCCTTCCCTCGTATTCTGCCATCCAAAAGAAATATCGTTGCCTTCTTCGCCACAAAAAACGGCTGTTCATCTCCTACCAAAGAAGGGAGCTCTCCGCCCTCCTTACCCACTCCCCTAAGCAATTCTGGGGTAAGATCCTCCCCCGACGTTCTCCCCCACCCGCTGATCTAGACCCAATTTCCATGTTTTCTCACACCTCTCGTCTTTATGACATTCCCGGACAATCTCAGATACAGGTCACATCCCCTCCCCTATCCTGTCACCTATTCACCGACAAAGATGTCAGAGAAGCCATCTGGGCGATGAATAGCAGCAAAGCAGCGGACGAAGAAGGATTCCAAGCCGAATTTTTCAAACATGGCCTACGACCCCTAGTTGGGTACCTGGCTGATCTTTTCAACCATGTGGTCCGAGATGGGTTCCCCCCCATATGGTCCCATCATATCATATACCCAATCCATAAGTCAGGGAATACCTCGGACCCCAACAACTACAGGACAATTATGGTGGGTCACACATTCTCTAAACTCTATGCCACTATTCTTCACAGAAAACTTTCCAGAGATTTCGAAGAAAGAGATCTCAGGGCCAGAGGCCAAGCCGGTTTCAGACCAGATCACCAGACCATGGATCACATCTTTACACTCCGTGCTGTAATCGAGGAAGCACGCCACCGGTCCTCGAAGGTATATTGTTGTTTTGTAGACTTCCGGAAGGCCTTTGATTCAGTTCCGAGAGAAGATCTTCTTTAGCGACTCAAAGACATCAGTACCTCACACTCCCAGCTGACTGCTGTTATGCGTCTTTACGAGTCTGTACTGGGCCGTCTTCGCACTGTAGGGGGACTATCTGAATTCATCCGGAGCACGATTGGAGTCAAGCAGGGGTGCCCACTCTCCCCCACCCTTTTTGGGATTTATATTGATGAGCTTGAAGCCTTTCTACGGGAGCACATACAGGAGTCTGACGGGTGCTATCTTCATCATGTTTTGATCTATATCTTACTTTTTGCAGATGACATTGCACTAATATCTTCATCACCAGAAGGGCTCCAAAGACAGTTAGATGCATTAGCATTATTCTGCGATCTACGGAAATTGACAGTGAACCTAGGTAAGACAAAAATAATAATCTTCAATGGGACGAAGAAATCTCAGGATCTCCAATTCCTCTTCAAGGGAAAGGTAGTGGAGATTACCAATCACTACACATACTTGGGAGTGCAGTTCTCGGGTCCCCGGTTCAGTATGCGGCCAGCTCTGCAACCTCGGATCAATAAGGGGTATGGCTCTCTAGCTATATTGGAGAGGCAATGTTTTCGCCATCACTTCCAGGACATCTCGTCAAAGTTGAGCCTTATGGACACCTTGATCCGACCCACAATTTTGTATGGATCTGAAATTTGGGGCCCTTCCTTGCTGGAGTCAGACTGGGCGGCTGTTGAGAGAGTTCAAACTCTTCTCCTCCGTCGCATTATTCGTTGCAAAAGTACTATCCCACATCAAATCATTTTGGCCGAGTTTGGTGCACAACCCTTCCGCCTAGAGACAGCTTTCAGACTGGTCTCCCTTCTCCACCGAGTCCGGAACTTTGCAGACACTTTGAAAGGGCGTGACAGATACCCGTATCTAGCCTACTGCTCTTCTGAAGACATCGACCGCTCACAACCAGGAAAAAACAAATGTTGGTATACAGGGGTTTCAAAGTTCCTCAAGGCAGTTGGACTCCATATAGACCGCCTCCCCCCCTTCCAATACTCCTTGAACGCCCCCAGAGGACTCCCCCCCAAGCAGGAACTCAACAAGATCATCAAGGAAGACATCTACAGACAGTTTATCCAGGTCACATGGATTGACCCCCCGGGGGGGCTACGCCCGAAAATGGCTTTCTATGCAGAGCACTTTTTGATTATCAGAAATGGGCTTATAGTTCGCCCCCAGTATACACTACGACATTGGATGCATGCTCTCCGGATTCCCCTCGGACAGTTCAGAGTTGGATCACACAGGCTTCGGGTAGAAACAGACCACCAGATAGAGAGAGTTGACAGGATTTGTCGGCTATGCCATACACAGGAGGTGGAAAACGAATGGCACTTCATCTTCGGGTGTCCGATATATTATGAGATCAGAGGTCGCTTTCACTGTCTATTCAGAGGGCCACATACTCTTTCCAGCTTCTTCAACTACACAGACCAGAGATGTGTCGCACTTTATATCCAGGAAACTCTCAGACATCGAGAGTATATCCTTCAGCCTCCCGTCCGACCCAACACTACTCGTCAGATCACCTCTTTCTTCAGTACACTTCCCTCAGCCCGAGGAGTTAAGAGATCAACCAATGAAGATACCGACCAGGCGAGCTCACATACATCAGCAAACCCTCGTTCAGTTAAGAGGAGAAGCCCCTTGCATACCAGGACCCAGCAGCAGAACCGCACCAGCCATCTTCCCGCGAGGCAGTCCAGGATCATTATATCACGGAGACAGCACAAGGGGAGGCAACCAGTGACCACTATTTCAAACCAGCAAACCTTACTGAACTACCCACAGTTCTCCTCTCTCGACCTCGGATGTTAGGAGAATCAGACTCCCACATTCAAGTCCCCAGGGTCTTCTTCACCAGTGATCCTGCGATGCAGTCTAGAGATCAGTCGGCGAGACCGGGATAGGAGCTCCATACGCTCTCCCCGACCCGCCCCGTTTTTATTTCTATTATCTATCTTTCTTTCAGTATTTGTATTTATAAGGAAACCATTTGGTTTTCCCACTGGGAACGTCCCCCTTTTTTGTAACCGACAGTCCCTTTGACCTACTTTGTGGTCATTCGTTGGACATTAATAAAATTATCTTATCTTATCTTATCTCGAGTTGTATCTTTGCCCTGCATGTGTGAGACCACATGATCTTGAACTCTATCGAGTATGAACCTCTTCGCCTTCTCCTGCTCGTCCTTGTACTTCTTCTTCTGATCATTGTTTGCGGGAACAACCACAACACTCTTGACGTAAGCTTCGAGATCGTACTCCTCCAAAATAAACTAAGATTCTGGTCTTCCATATGACATAGTTGGAAGTTCATTCCAACTTGTCATGATCTCTGAGCCTATGTGATGCCATCTCGCCCAAACTATCGAATTAACTCCAATAGTTACTGCTCAACGCTAGTCAGCTGCCCAGCAAGTGAGAAATTCAAAATTTGGCGAAAAAGAAAAGTTCTATGACAAGAAAATTCCCCTTCTATGTGTCTTTGCTCTTTTCCGACAGATATCTTCCCCGACAAAAACTGCGCCTTTCAAGCATTGCACGGAGGCTCTGCATCACTCCCTCTGCTTTTGCAAACTCACGAACTGGAAATTGTACCTCTGTTGACTCTCTTAGAGAGAGATTTCCTTGGAATATCTGCTTCTCGGCAAGGACTACACAATCCCTTCAAGGGGATTCAAGTTGCTGCTAAATGCAACTATTGGCCTCTCTGCTCAGTGCTGGATCTGCTCTTCCTATTTCAAAATCAATGCTTCTAATACCGTGTGAAAATTCCTACTCCAAGGAACCCTTACAACAAAAACTGAATTTACTTCTACTTGATTTTAATATACATTTATCAAGTTATTTTCTAAATACTAAAGTAAAATTACTTCTGCAGCCTACACTACTTTAAATTTGATTACATGAAACAAAAAACTGAGCAAAGAACAAGATACATAGGACACAATTATTTTTGGACAAAATAGTCCCCTAAAAAACCAAATGCGGGAAAACCAGTGCAACAACCTTGAGGGTTTTCTATTATTAAGCATTAATTCTGAATACAATGTTGGACGCCCTCCCGACAATCCTGTGGCAAAGGAAATATAATGGCGGGAAACTGAGTGTGTTTTATCTCACTTCACCCGACAGATTCCGATTCCGACTGATACGACAGCAGAACTGGCTAACCCTAGCTATCTTCGTGTTGGCCTTGCGTCAGCCTTACAGGCTCTGCATTAGCCCTGCGCTGTCTCTTTTGCCTCTTGGAGCTTCTGCGTCAACCTCTCCCGGCTGTTCTGACAACTCCTCGATAGTTTCCGACTTTTTGTGTGAAGGCAACCTCACTGCTGCGCTGGCCCTTCTGGCTTTGCGTCAAGACTGCATGGGCCCAGATTGGCCCAGTGTCAGTACCTCTAGATGCTGTGCTGCCTCCACTAGTGGTTCTCCACCTCTCTGCCCAGTATTCCCAAACTATCCCTACCCCTCTGCTGAAGAATGATCACTCAGTTCGAATTTCTCAGCTTCCTAGCCCCAAAAATCGAACTCTAGATCATTTCATTCTCTCTATGTGTGTTTCTAAATGAACCCCAAGCCTCCTTATACTTTTCTCGTTGAGACTTCAACGATTGAGATTAAGTCTCTAATCAATGGCTAAGATTAAAACTTGACTTGATTCGCCTTCTAGATCATTCTCACCCATATTTTGATTAATACCCATTAATACTTTAATTTTCTTAAGTTTAAACTTAGGAACCCCATTAAAAATATTAATTATCTTAATAAAATACAATTCGGGTTCAATTTCACCAAACAATTTCTGAGTTCTTTAGAACTCATATGCCTTAGCCTCTCCACCAATTTTCATGGCTAGAGTATATTGTTGCTTCCAAAAACTAACACTAACTGCATCAACTGACACTGATCCTCCTGCTACTGAATACTGTGGGCCCCTGTAGCAAGTGTAATGATCCATGAGGAAACACCATCCGATACAAACACCATCTGATGCTTGCCTCACTGGATCCTACCCAATTCTCTGCAACTTTGAACTCTGATCTACTCATACTTCTGCTAATATCTCTGCAACTATTGCAATAATGAGTCTGATCTCCCTAGATCCTGAAGTACTGGCTTCCATAGGGTTGCTCCCTCTAAAGCTAGACTCCTTTTGAGTCTTGATCTGCCCATGGGAAATCTCTTTGCTCCCTCCTGGCAACTCGCACTATCCTCTTGGATTGCGTAGCTCTGCGCTGGGAATCTTCTGGTTGGAACCGCACTTGCATCTTGCAATTGGGCAATTCGCACTACCTGTGTCACTGTAACTAGTTCTGCAATTGTCTCTCGAATACTGACTGCAACTAGCTATGCAATTGTCATCTGAATCACTGACTGCACCTGTTAACATTGGACTTGCTACTATGATACTGTGGGCCCTTGTAGCAAAGGTAATGATCCTATTGCAATGATTGGCACTGATCTAACTGATCTCCTTGTTGCTCTGCACTAGATCTTATGCATATGGCACACTGGAGTCTCATACTCCACTTGGATCTGGTGCCCCACTGTCTCCTTTTGAGCCTAGTCCCTATATGGGACCCTTCTTCGCTTTGCAACTCACACTTCCTCTAGCACTTATCTCTGACAACTGGAAGTCGATTTGTTACCAGATCTACGTTCTGGCTAACTCGCACGACCTCCTTTAGCAATCTCGTATGACCATCTTTGCAAAGTTGCAAAATATATGAAATTCAGAAACTAAAAAAAATAAACCGAAATCTCCTCCCTCTGCTACTTGGCTGCTAGGACTGCTACTTGCCCTCCTTGGAGTGAGAAAATTTGCCCACTGCTACAATTGGAAATTTGGATTTCTGAAGCTAGAAACACTCTGAGATAAATTCCATCTGTGTGTGCACTTTATCTTCCAACCGATGCTGATTTTGCTCTAGTAAATTGCTGCGAAACCCTTCTCCGTCGAGACAATAAATCTGCTTAGCGAAAACATTGACCTGCTGTTCCATTTCCCTGCTGGAATCATTATTCTGGACAAGTCGAATTTTCTGCCATCCCGTAATTGAAAATCGAATCCTCTGTCGAACAATTCACTCTGTTGGGTAGGCACTGTGCAACCCTAGAAAGTTTTGCCCCGCTGTGTTGAGAAATCTAGGGGCATGAGTATAGGTGATTTCTCTTGCTTATGATAACTGTTTGTGGAGATTTTTCATTTTTCTTGATTAGATTCTTCTTTAGCTTGATTATTATTGTGTTCCCTTCATTAAACAATTATGAAAACATAATGAACAATAAGACAAAGAACACAAGATATAGGCGATGAGCCAAGGCCAAAACCTCTCCAATCTTGAGGGGAAAACCCACAAAATTCTTCTTCTTATAGAATCTTCAATTTACAAATCCCAAGACCTAGACCCTTGATAGTGAACTTCTCCATGACCAAGTCAAACTTGCCTCAAGTCAACAATACATTCTTCTTGACTTCAATCCCTTCTTCAACTTCAGTCTGTGACCTTAAAATTTTCGACCTTCTTGATTGCAACTTTCGACCTCCTTGACTGCAATTCTCAGCCTCCTGAAACAAAGTATACTTTTCACACGTGTGACAGATTGAGGATGTTGGAAATTCCTTCTCCTCTTCGCTTGGGTAGGCTTCGTTTCTTATATTCATTGGCTTGCTATATTAGACTTCTTTTACCCTTGTTTTATGTTAATTTTAGGCAACAATGGTATGTTCTATTTGTTAGAGCAATTTTACTTCAATTTCTTTATTAGCCCAGTATCAATATCCAGTTTAGCAATCATTTCAACATGATAGTAAAATGCAGATAGAACATAAACATAAATAGTAGAAGACAAGCCAAGACCAGAGGACACAAGATGTGGCACCATCCAGGGACAAACCCTAATGTGGGGAAACCCTTGATCAATTCTTCTTATATTTTTCAATAGTTCAATAGAGAGATATAGTACAATTTACAAATATGGTAATTTATGACAGCAACAAAAAAGCCCTAACCAGAAAAGTCAACGCTGGTCAATAGGGAAAAATTCTTCCTCAATTCAACTTGGTCAAACACAGTCAACTTCAACCTCCAACAACAAGTCTAATCAACCCAAAACAGTGCGAAAAAGTCCTGTCAAAACTGGTCAACGAAAGTCAACCCTATGGCGAGTGCTAGTACAGTCAACGCTGGTCAAAATAGAGGTAAGATTGCCTCGATTTTTGTGCCCAGATTTGCGGCCTGCTAGGATAGAAATTCCTCACCCAAATCCACAGTCAAGGAAGGTCAACACTGGTCAATGTAGCCCATGAAAACAACCTCTGAAATTCGATCAAACTAGTCAACGCCTAAAACAGAAAATCATCCTCCTTTCCTTCGCACGTGTGAGAGAGAAAGCTAACCATAAAATGTGTACCCAATCAGATGAGGAGAGAGAGAGATGTGAGTGAATGAGTGATGTCCAAATGAGGCTCAGACATCATGAATTTATAGCAAACGTTGAGGATGAAAGGATGTGACTGTTGGGCTTCTGAGCCTACATAAGTCTGCTGGTCAACCTTGCCAATTTTCCATAATCAACATAAATTCATAACATCATTTGTATGTCAGTTAATCTATAGATCAATCATACACCTCTCCAAGAGAGGAATCCAAGAAAAATATCAGCTATCATAAATAAGATGACCCTTGTGGAGTTTGGCTCTAGATGCCAATTTTAAAACTCCCTCTCAACTAGGGACAACTCCATCTGCTAATCCATTTGCCAATCTATACTATCTTTGCCATCAATGCACTGCTCTGCACTGCTCTATTGAACTATAAAGATGAAGAAGTGATGGAGAATGTATCATACCATTCTCTACTGACTCGAAGTCAGTTTCAATCAAAAGAGAGTGTCTCATACCACTCTTATTGACCCAAAGTCAATTCCAATTGATCCCGGATCAATATTGGTCATCCTAGCATAAGGAGTATGGTAGTACATGATGCATCCATCGGTAGTATTATGGTCCCTATCCTCATTTCCCTACTCATTAGCTAGATGAAAGGTACTTCCCATGAGTCCCAAACTGCATGAGTAGGATGTCTTAGCAAGAGAAGGATGAACCACTCATCCTGCCTACATGTCGCTATGGGGTATCACAGGGGAAGGCTGAACCACTCACCCTGGACACAACAAACCACTAGGGGAAGGCTAAACCACTCACGCTATGGTTGCTCATCGCTCCAAGAAGTACCCCAAGCCCCCCGGAGCTCCCAAAGTTCAATGTCCATATCATACAGGACCCTTATAAGAGGGTTTCTCCTTGACTCCAAGTCGTTCTCGGAAGGCTAGGAACTTGACCTTCCCAAGGGGCTTTGTCAAAATGTCGACGACCTGCTCATCAGTCCCAATGCGATGAAGCCTTATTGCTCCTTGTTGTACCATATCTCGGATAAAGTGGTACTTGATATCTATAGGCTTGGAGCGATCATGAAACACGGGATTCTTTGATAATCAGATCCCACTCCGGTTGTCACAGAGGATCATGGTGGTGTCTAGCACATGTCCAAACAACTCACTGAAGAGCTTCCTCAACCAGACAGCTTCAGAGGAGGCCATACTAGTAGCTATGTATTTGGCCTCAACGGTGCTCAAGGCAACTGATTTCTGCTTCCTGCTCATCCAGGATATCGAAGAAAAACCCAAAGAAAAACAACATCCAGAAGTGTTCTTGCGATCCACCACACTGCCAACCCAATCAACATCAGAATAACCATGAGACCTCACATCTCTGACAGTATATGTCTATCCATGAGTGATTGTGCCCCGAAGATATCTTAGAGATTCTTGGCACCAATCCAATGTATATGATGAGGCTCAACCATACATTGGCTCAATGTGTTAACTGCAAAACATATGTTCGGACCGAAGTTCACCAAGAACATCAATGCTCCTATGAGTTGACGATACTCAGAAGCATTTCCCAATTCAGTTCTGGCATCACTTCCACATAACTTCTTAAAGTTGAGTTCCATCGGGGTAGTCACAGGCTTGTAGTCTACCATCCCAAATCTTTCCAATATCTTCACAACATATTTTCCTTGAGATAGGAAAATTTCTCCTGGCTTTTGCCAGACCTCCAACCCTAGGAAGTAGTGCATCTGTCCTAGGTCCTTCATTTCAAATTCAAAAGCCAACTCCCTCTTACATTTGTGAATGAGAGGGTATGCACCTGTCAGAAAGAGGTCGTCCACATAAAGTACCAGAATGAGAGGTTTATCATTTTCAACCTTAAAGTAAAGGTTCAGATCGACTTCACTTCTAGTGAATCTCAGCTTCATCAGATAGCTATCAATTCTCTCATACCAAGCTCGGGTTGCTTGCTTCAAACCATAGAGAGCTTTCTTCAACTTGCATACATGAGATTCCAGATCATGAACCTCAAGCCCCTCAGGTTGTTCCACATTGACTTCCTCTTTGATCGAACCATGCAAGAAAGCGGTCTTGACATCCATCTGATGTAGGTTCCATCCTTGCGAGGCAACAAGGGCTATGATCGAGCGCATCGTGGTGTATTGGGCAACATGTGCAAATATATCATCATAATCTACTCCTTCCTTTTGAGAGAAGCCTCGAGCAACAAAGCGAGCCTTGAACTTTTCTGCACTTCCATCAACTCCATGCTTGATTTTGTAGAGCCACTTAGAGGTGACAACTGATTTGTCCTGGGGTCTAGGGACCACATCCCAGACATCATTCTTCATAATTGATTCATAGTCTTCATTCATAGCATCCTTCCATACTTGTTGCTTCATGGCTTCTTCAAATGATGAAGGCTCATTTTGAATGATAGTTTTCATGATGGTCAAGTATCCTTGATACTTGTTCGGCTTCTTGCTTTCACAGAAAGTCCCCCTTGGTGCAATATGTCTCTTGGCATCTTCGAGAGTCTCCCTAAGCCATGAGGGTCTCCTCTTGGAGGAGGAGGGCTCTTGAGGAGGAAGATCACTAGGATCCATAGGTTCATCAATATGCGGCATTGTTTCATCTTCTTTTGCACCCTATTTTCCTGTGTCAGCTTCTTTGTTCTTCCTTGGGATAAGGAAGGTTGTTGATCTTGCTGAGGGCTATATCTTTGTCGAAGGTGACATCACGACTTATCTCAACTTCCCTTTGACCAACCACATAAATTCTATACCCCTTAGAATTTTCACCATAGCCCACAAAGACTCCTTTCTTCCCAGATGCACCCAATTTGCTTCTTTTCTTTCTTGGTACATGAAAATATATAGGGCTTCCAAAGATTCTAAAATGAGAGACACGGGTTTCTTACCAGTGAACATTTCTTTGAGAGTCTTGGAATCCAATGCTTGATGAGGGCATCGGTTTTGAACATACACGACAGTATTTGTAGCTTTAGCCCATAGAACCTTCAAAGCCCTTGATCATGAAGCATGGCACAAACAACTTCTACAATAGTGCGATTCTTCCTTTCAGCCACACCATTTTTGCTGGGGAGTGTATGGCGTTGTAGTCTCCCTCTTAATGCCAACTTCTCTGCAATAATCTTGGAATTCATTGGATTTGTACTCGATCCCATTATCAGTCCTCAATATCTTGATTTTCTTCTCGGATTGGTTTTCGATCAAGGCTTTGAAGTGTTGGAACCAGGGGAACACTTCATCCTTCTTTTTCAAGAAGTAGATCTAGGTCTTGCGAGAATAATCATCCGTAAAGTTGAGATAATATAAGTATCCTTCCAAAGAATTTACGGGCATCAATACCAGATATGTCAGAGTGGATCAATTGCAATATATCTGTGGTCTTGCTATTACTTGAGGGTAATGGTCCCCTTGTAAGTTTTACTTTGGCACAACCCAGACATACACCTTTATGCTCTACTTTGAACTTGGGCATACCTGTCACCATCTGTCTCACATCGGGTAGGGCCTTATAATGAAGATGGGCAAACCACCCGTGCCATAGTTCAGATTGTAAAGATGTGTCGCAAGACATGGCTCCCAATGGACTTCCTCCAACTTGATACAAAGTGTCAACCCTGAACCCAGGAGTAAAAGCACTTTAAAATTTCTTTTCTAAACATGTACCTTTCCATCGATGAAAGCCACCTTGAATCCTTTGTCTTCCATGGTCAAAATGGACACCAGGGTCTTCCTTAGATTAGGTACATATAGTACTTCTTGTAAATGAATATTGTTACCTTGATTCAATTGAAGGGTAACATTCCCTACTGATAGGTGGCATCGTCTCCAAGGATGATCTCCAAATTTGTCTCCTTTTCTATCAGATTAGAGAGAGCTTCCTTGTATCCGGTGAAGTGCCTTGCGGCACCACTATTAATTAGCCAATTCCCTAAAGTGTCCAGTGGAGAGGTAGTGGAGAGGGCCGATATAAGATAGTACTCCTTTTGCTTATTGTTAACAACATTTGATTCTTCATACCTAGAGTTCCTTGCTTTATTGGAGGGTCGACCGTTTCCTTGATGTCCCACATTCCTTTTTCCCTTGCCATTGGACCTATCATTCCTTTGATCGTTGTTGTTGAAGTTTCCCCTGGAATGATTGTGATCATCATCATGCGATGTGTCCCTTCTATTTGGACACTCCATTGCATAGTGGCCAAACTTATTGCAAACAAAGCACCTGCCTTTCCTTCCTCCCTTAGATCCAGGCTTTCTGTTGAAACGACCTTTAGACCCTACATTATTTCTCCTTTTGGCATGAGCGGAGAATGCAGTGGGGTTGCTTCTATCAGAAGGCATTTCTTGCTCCACCATTCTTGTTTCTTCTTCAATGCATCTCGACATCAATTCTTCAAACCCTAGAATTCGATCGTTGTTGAGTATAAATACATACCACTCAGGTGGGAGTCCTCCAAGGCTGGTGAGAGTAAGTTCCTTGTTAGGAATGACCTCTCTAATCGAAAGTAGATCATGCTTTAAAAAAGTAGGATTGAATATCCTCATCTTTGCCCTTCTTAATATCCTTCAACTTATTTTTGAGAAATAAAATTTGATTAGCATTACTAACCTTGAACATGCTGATCAACTTGTCACAGATCTCCTTGGAGGTCTTCAATTCGGTGATGTAGGCCACTAGACGTTTGTAAATGGAATTTCTAATAATCTTCTTTGCTTTGACTTCAAACCTATTGTACTTGGTCTTCGCAGCAGCCAGTGCATTTGAAGGAGGCTCAGGGATTTTACCCTTCACATAATCCATCACTTCTCGTTCTTCCAAGGTCAAATCAAGAGACATCTTCCATCCATGATAATCAGATTTTTCACGGAGCTTCTCTTCAACTGGCAAGTGGGATGAGGAAGCCATTGAGCCTTTTGTCCTTGTCCAACTGTCTTTGATGATTGCTCTTTCACTCTTGCTTGAGCTTTGTCTTCACCTTAACTCGAATACCATGTTAATTTTAGGCAACAATGATATGTTTTATGCTTTAGAGCAATTTTACTTTAATTTCTTTATTAGCCCAATATCAATATCCAATTTAGCAATCACATCCACATGATAGTAAAATGCAAATAGAACATAAACATAAAGAGTAGAAGACAAGCCAAGGCAAGAGGACACAAGATGTGGCACCAGCTAGGGACAAACTCCAATCTGGGGAACCCTTGATCAATTTGTCTTATATTCTTCAATAGTTCAGTAGAGAGAGAGATAGTACAATTTACAAATCTGATAATTTATGACATCAGCGAAGGAGCCCTAACTAGAAAAGTCAACGCTGGTCAACAGGGCATAATTCTTTCTCAATTCAGCTTGGTCAAAACCAGTCAACTTCGGCCTCCAACAGCAAGTCTAATTAGCCCAAAATAGTCTGAAAAGGTCGAGTCAAAACTGGTCAATGAAAGTCAACCCTACGGCCAGCCCTAGTATAGTCAACGCTGGTCAAAATTGAGGTTAGATTGCCTCAGTTTTTGTGCCCAGATCCACGACCTGCTAGGATGAAATTCCTCACCCAAATCCGTAGTTAAGGAAGGTCAACGCTGGTCAATGCAGCGCAAGAAAACAACCTCTAAAATTCGGTCAAACTGGTGAACGCCTAAAACAGAAAATCATCCTCCTTTCCTTCGCACGTGTGAGAGAGAAAGCTGCCCGAAAAATGCATATCCAATCAAATGACGAGAGAGAGAGATGTGAGTGAATGAGTGATGTCCAATTGAGGCTTGGACATCATGAATTTATAGCAAACGTTGAGGATGAAAGAATATGATTGTTGGGATTCTGAACCTACATAAGTCTGCAGGCCGACCTTGGCAATTTGTCGATAATCAAAATAAATTCATAACTTCATTTGTACATGTCAAAATCGGATGATCTTTAGATCAATCCTACACTTCTCGGAGAGAGGAATCCAAGAAAAATATCAGCTATCATAAATAAGATGACCCATGTGGAGTTTGGTCCTTGTTGCCAATTTTAACATTTTATCTATTCGGCTTGACTATAATCTTGACTTTCTGTGGCTAAGAATGTGCCCTAGTTACAGGTGACACTTGTGAGGAAATGAGCCCAAAACAGATCTGAAATATAGCGAGTTGATCTCTCCTTCAATTCACTTCTCCTTTTCTTGATTCAAACCTTTTCTTGCCTTGTTGATTGAACTTCTGAATTGTTCATCGATGATCCTTGAATTAGGCCAAGTCCTCTTATATATAGACTTCCTCATCCATGATTTGAGGCCAACTTGACGTTGTCCCTAGGCCGACTTGATCTTTGAGGAGGCCGACTAGTGTTTTGCTTTTATGACTTGGTCTTGGAGAGTTCTTCGACTAGACTTTGACTCAAATAAATTTTTCTTACAATATGTAACATGCCCAAATGGGTCTTTTCATACCTGACAATGACTCTAATGATTTGATGATTCAATAACAAATCCTAAGAGCTCTCAATGGGAGCTTGACTGAAAAGTAAATCTTCTTAAACATGAAACCCATGCCTCAAGATCAACGATAATAAACTTATTCTTTTCATTACATCAAATACATAAAATCATGATTACATATGTCATTCTAAAGACCAAACCTCATTACATCTTTCAACACAATGTTCCCTCTCAACAACAAAATTTTCCTCTTATGCCTCTGAGCTTTTTGTTTGTAAAAAATGCTCTGATATTATGTGAAAATTCATTGAAATGCAACAACTAGCATTAATTCTCCTCACTGATTATTAGTTTATTAATTTTTTGATTAATATCGAATTAATGATTTAATCACTCTGCAATTTCTTCACAAAAATAATTTGCGTTGCGGAAATAAAATGATGGAAATTGAGAAATGCTAGCACACACAAAAATTATGACACCGTTATTTTTGGACAAAAGTCCCCAGAAAAACCCAATGTGGGAAAGCCGGTGCAGCAGTGAAGGATTTTATTATTATTATGTAGTAGAATTTATGAGTACAATAAAAATGTGGCCAAACTGGTGATTCTACCCAAGAGAAATACTAGCAAAAATATACTCAGGGATTTTGACCTCTCTCCGAACGATACCAACACTTGATTGCCTCTGAAAAGTAAGGCGTCCACCCTGCTTTGCGAAGGCCTTGCATCACCCTAGTGCAGACCCTCTCACACTCTGCCCAAAACTCTTGCAAATCAAGCCCTCCTGCGTGTAGTGGATTGGGACACTGTTTCTCTGACACTTTGGAAACATTTTCCCGGCTTTGGAACTGAAAACAAGCTTCTCCTCAGCCAAATCGAATCGCTCAATTGAGGCTTTGCGCTGCCCTTGCACAACCTCCTGGAGATAAATTTCAGCCTCTTCTTTCGGACTCTCCGGAACTAGAAACTCTTTCGGAATACTGCTATTCTGCGCCTTTGCCACCTGCTACTCACCCACTAGGTCGATCTCTCCTGCTGAATCACCCGCATTGGAAAATCGAACTGCCTAGGCAATTGAGTATCTGCACTGGTGCGTTCTCCATCAACCTCTTTTTATAATCTCTAGTTGGGATTCCAATGGCCAAGATTAAAACTTAATTGGTCGCTGAAATTATCTCCAAGTCGATCCATGTGAGTTTCTAGAGAATTATCACCTATCTCAATTAATTGTTATTAATTAACCATTTTTCCTAAGTTAGACTTAGAAATTTTTTAATTATGGTCAATTAATTTAATTGAGCCATTTCTAGGTGGAATTTCTAGAAACGATTTCTGGGTTTTGGGACTTGGAAACTGATTTTGGTGTTTCCGTTTTGCCGAAGTAGGATTCAGACAAGAGCCAAATGAAACGGATTCAGGTTCTTGATTGTTTTGCAGTTTGCTTCCATCTTTGGAATGCTTGGGAAGATGGCGAAGAGATTGTAGTGATCAGATCCTGTATGAAGCTTCCCAACAACATTCAGACAAGAGCCAAATGAAACGGATTCAGGTTCTTGATTGTTTTTGCTTCCATCTTTGGAATGCTTGTGAAGATGGTGAAGAGATTGTAGTGATCAGACTCTGTATGAAGCTTCCCAACAACATGTCTTCAAACTGCATCCAATTCAAAACAGAGCATGTTGCCAATATAGATAAAGGTAATTATGAACAAACTTGAAAACAGATCAAATTCAACCCCCATGAATTTTCTATCCTAGTATAATACAAATGAGAATGTTCATCAATCTGGATAGATCATAGAATATAAGCATAAGCCAAGTTTGAAAATAGATGTCGTCATCCATGAATTTCACATTCTCCATTAATATCATTGAAACTAACGTTACCATGAACAATTCATTGAATAAATTAATTGCCATCCAATGTAAGTTCAAACTTGATTTTGCTATCTATGAGAAAGTTAGGGACTCAGTTCATTTTTGAAATATAAAGTCATTCATTGAATAAATTAATCGTCATTCAATGTAAGTTAAAATCTTGATTTTGCTATCTATGAGAAAGTTATGGACTCAGTTCATTTTTGAAATATATAGACTTTATATTTAAGGCTGTTGAGGACAGTTTGGACTCGGTTCATTTTTGAAATATATAGACTTTAAGTTTTTACTCAACATATTTAAGCGTCAAGCTGAAAATGCATTTTTGGTTTTGTTTTTTATTTGGAGGTAAAAAAAAGAAAATGCTGTATTTTATACTTGTGTAAGTGTGGCAGCAAAAGTTTAATTTCTTGTCTTCTTAAATATAAGTGACGATTTGTTTGCGAACAATCTCTTTCACCCTTTCGGTACTGGTAAATGGTAGTTTACTAGTGAAATCATCCAGCACATTGACAAAATGGTATGTGGGTTTTAAATGCTCAAGTTTGCTTGTGTGCAGCAAAATGTTTGAAGCAAAAATTTGTGCAGATATATACATTTTAATTTTACACCATACACTATATCACATTTTTATGCCATTACAACCACATAATGCATTAAGAATTTTTAAATAGATTAATATAACATAATTGACCACACTATTTTACATTGTGGTAGGCATTTCTCAAATAAAAATGTTTTATTTTTTTAGGCATAGGTATTGCTATGTATATATATAATTCTTATTGTAATTGTAAATTCACTTAACTTTCAACTTTGCATATGTATTTAAGTATTTTGAACCGAACATATTAAAAATATTTGTATGGATAATTGGCAAAATGTATCTGATGAATCTTCATTTATCATGAGTAAAGATTCAGTACACAGGTATGGAAAAAGGAAGTGTGTGGGTTTTTTTGTATTGAGAGGCGCTTTGCATCAAATCAATTAAGCTTTCGATCTAAAATTAGATTAAAAAAATAATATTTTACATTACATAGGTTAGGAGGAAACGTTTTAGTAATGGTTAAATTATAAATAATATATTACTGGGATCTCGTATCGGAGACGGATCTGGATCCGGATCCATGAAGATCCGCTCAACATTTGTCTGCGTGTAAAATGTTTTGACATGAGCACATATTTGCAAATCAGATCGTATCAGAGACGGATCTGGATCCGGATCCATGAAGATCCGCTCAACATTTGTCTGTGTGTAAAATGTTTTGACATGAGCACATATTTGCAAATCAGATCTCAGTGCAGAATACCCGAATGAAAATGTCTGGCTGATGAATAACGCTATATTGGAAAAATCAGCGGCCCGAATAATTAACAAAGGAGTTCATTAATTTTTGCTTGGTTTGACCAAATTATAAACTTTAATTCAAGATTATAAGATGGTGACTTTTGGATATTCTAATTAAATTTTACATTTATTTAAAATGCAAAAAGTTGAGTGCAATAAAGTAAGTTCATTTAATTTAAATATAATAACTAGTCATTATTGATAGTCATTTCACACTCATCTCTCTCTTGATTTCTCTCCACTCGCTTTTGGTCTTAGTGGAAGAGAGATCTAGGAGGAGGATGCCCTAGCCACAATCTGCCCTAACCAAGAGGACGCAGTCAAGTGAGAAGCCCTAATGCTACAAGGAGGACAACCCTAACCTATATGCTGGTATCTACGCAGTCTAGAAGGTAGCCAAGTTTGTGGAGATATTCACTATTTTGGGTGCAGATTTTAGAGAAGAAGAGCTACAACTCTTAGCCACATCGCAAGAGGCAAGAAGGATGGCTTGAGGTTTGTTTTATGACACGTTGGAGCGGTCTTACCTTGCAAATCAGGCCGCAGACTATAGGTGAGTTTAATGATTGTTTTGTGCATGGTTTTCGGGTGTATATATCTGTTTATTGGGCTGCAGTGAGGGACTGATACAACAATAGTTGGGAGATGAAGTTTAGATGGCCAAGAGGCCTAGAAAGGCCCTCCTAATCAGGCCGCAGTCATCTCTAAGGACAACGAGGCAAAACGAGGGTATTCTCCCTATATGTTAGGCTTGTTTACAGTGCTGGAGTGGGAAGATTGCTTCAGGCCTGAGTTGATTGTTGTAGGGAGCTTTGTGGAGGTGCCCAAGTCCTACAACATCACCTTGGATATCTTGGATCCTTCAACTGAATTAAGCGGCCTGTTTGGAGAAGATTAGGGCACCGTTGTAAGCTTGTTAGTGTGCCCTAACCAGACTGGTACATGCACAAAACCCTAGGCAAAGATCAATAGTAGCATGCAGCGAAGGTATGGCAAGGCTATTGGGACAACAACAATGTATGTCAAGGCTTTTGAGGTATGGCAATGGCATAGTGCAATAATGGCACAATTGGGATAGCATGACTGTTAGGAACAACTACAACAATACAACTAAGTAGCAGTGGCAAGCATGGAGCTGCAAGGGACAACTGCATAGTAAATGGGACAACAAAGGCACAATAGGACAACAACTATGACATGGCAGCATAGGCACAATTGGGACAACAACTATGACATGACAACAAAGGATACAGTGGGACAACAGTAAAGGCATGGTGCTGCAAACTCATTAGACAATAGCAAGGTGCAACTATGGTACATGGGACAACTGTGGTAGCATGGTGCAGTTATGGCACATTGGACAACTGTGGTAGCATGGTGCAACTATGGCACATGGGACAACAATGGCAACATAAGCTACAGTAGTATGATGAGTGCAACATAGTCATGAGGTCCAACATTGTGATGATGGGTGCAACATGGTGTAGCACGGTGAGGTGCAACATGATGACGAGATGCAACACAATGATAGGTGAAAGAGTTACCTTGGAGAATCAGTTGAAGCGGCATGTCTTCAACTGATCTCATGTATCATCTTCTTAAAGATGATCTATGCTCTTGTCTAGATAAGTCAAAGTGTTGTCTTCTATTGTAAATATACTCTCTCTCTCTGCTGAACTATTGAAGAACATATAAGAAGAATTGATCAACGATTTCCCCACATTGGGGTTTGTCCCTGGCTAGCGCTACATCTTGTGTCCTCTTGTCTTGGCTTGTCTTCTGCGATTTATGTTGATGTTCTATCTGCAGTTTACTTTAATGTTGATGTGATTGCTAATCTGGAAAAGATCAGTGTTTTAAACCCAACCGGCTCGGAACCAACTCGGCCGAGTTGGTCCAAGTCGGTCAAAATTTTGTTGACTTGGCCATTGAACTGGTTCGGCCAGCCGGGTTAATACCAAGCTGGCCGAGTTGTTACACAACTCGGTCGAATTGGTATTAACCCGGCCGGCTCGACCGAGTCCGTATCAACCCGGCCGGGTTACAGACAGCGGCTAGTGAACCCCAAAAAACCATTTTTTATTTTTTATATTTATTTTTCTAAGTGTGGGGGACTCCCTAGGCGTCCTTGTCTGACTCATGGGTTTCCCTGTCTGACTCTGATCTCTAGTATTGATATGCTATTCATGGTAATGTTAAATTCTTAAAGTAAAAGTGACATTCTCCTTAATTTTCATTTTCATCCTTTTAAATTTTTAACATTACCATGAAATGACTCAGGATGTTTGAGAGTGGTTCCGGCCTCATTGGATTTCATATGGAGAAAGTAGAATTTTATATTTCATTCAAAATCCAGTAGACTTATCAGTTTTTCAGGATTTCAGGATTGGGGGATTGCAATGTTTCCATTGAATTTTGTCATGTATTAGGGTATGAAACTCATATTTAATCAAGAGCACCAATCCCTCTACGTACCTTGATGTTAGTGACATTGGTTGTCGAACTCCTCCGGGATTCGCTCCCAAATTGGGAGCTTTTGAAAATGTCGCTCCCGCTCCCCGCTTTTGCTCCTGCTCCCAAGTAACACTGAGCCAGATGATGTTGGCAACTCTAGCAGTAGCCAGTAGTACTGGTCACAGACTTTTGTTGTAGAGGCCATTTCTAGCTTCCTTGGTTATGTGTTTTTGTTTTGATTTCTATATTATCATCGTGTATGTATTGGACAGTGCACTGGGTGCCATTATGATATAATGGATATATTCATGAGCTTACTTTGATCATATGTTGTCTTCTATCTATATTCTAATGCTGTGTGTTTGGAAACATGAATGAAAATCTTTAAAATTATGTGTTTTTATAAAAAATAAATATTTAATGTATTTTTTACAACGACCAAGTCATTGAAATCGAGCCGGCCGAGTCGGTACCGAGTCGGGGTCGGAGTCGGAGTTGACCCTCGGCCGAGTCAGAGTCGGAGTCGGAGTTTTAAAACATTGGAAAAGATATTGAGCTAACTGTGAAAATTGAAATAAATTGCTCTAAGCATAGAACATACCTAAAATTAACATGGTATTAGAGCTGAGGTGATGACAAAGCCCAAGCAAGAGTGAAAGAGCAATCACCGAAGACGGTTGGGAAAGGACAAAAGGATCAATGGATTCTTCATCCCTCTTCAAATTCACTCGGGGTGCAGTCAAAGCAGAGAATATTATTAGAATGGTGCAACGGAAGCTTCTGATGGCCTACCTAAAGATCACTTCATTGGGAAGTCCGGATCTAAGGGTGGAAGGAAAGGCAAATGCCTTGTTTGTAATAAGTTCAGCCATTATGCGAAGGAGTGTTCGAATGGCAGGGACACATCACTTGATTTCAATGATCAAAGAAATGCAGGTCATCAAGGAAACGACCGACTCTTCAAAGAAAGCAAGGAACCCCAGGTATGAAGAATCAAATGTTGTTTCTAATAAGATAAGAAGCGTTATCTTATATTGGTCCTCTCCTCTAGACTCTTTGGGAATTTGGCTTATTGATTGTAGTGCTTCAAGGCACTTCATCGGATAGAAAGATGCTCTCTCTAATTTGGTAGAGATGGAAACAATCGTGTGATTATACTTGGCGTCAATGCCACCTATCCCGGAAAGGGTGTAGGGAATGTTACCCCTCAATTGAATGAGGTTAACCCGATTCATATACAAGAATCTCTTTTATGTACTTGATCACAAGAAGAACTTATTGTCTATTTCGGCAATGGAAATCAAAGGTTTCAGGTTGGCATTCATCGATGGAAAGGTACATGTTTGAAAATAGAATTTTCAAAGATGCTTTTACTCATGGGATTCGGGTTGGCAATTTGTATCGAGTTGCCGGAAGTCCTTTGGGGACCATGTAGTTGACACATCTCATCTATAACACCAGAGGTCTACATTATGGGGCCTTACCCGATGTGAGTCAAATGGTGACAGGGATGCCTAAATTCAAAAAGAGCATGAAGGTACATGTATGAGATGTACAGAAGGAAAATCATACAAGGGGACCATTCCCCTTATGTAGTAGGTCCACAGGTTTGGAACAACCCTAGGGGTTTGAGATTCATGATCGGGAATCTCATGTATGCAGGTGGAAGAAAGCCTTCTATGGCTTGAAGCAAAACACCCCTGGCTTAATATGAGAAGATTGATAATTGTTTGATGAAGTTGAGATTCACTAGGAGTGAAGCCGATCCAAACCTTTCCTTGAAGGTTTGGATGATAGACCTCTCATACTAGCACCTTCTGAGGACGACCTCTTTCTGACAGGTGCAGACCCTCTCACTTACAAAAGTAAGAGGGAGTTGGATTCTGGTTTTGGAATGGTGAACTGCAAGCCCATGACTACTTCGATGGAGCTTAACTTTCAGAAGTTATGTGTTAGTGATGCTGGACCAAATTTGGGAAATGCCTCTGAGTTTCATAAACTCATTTGTATTGATGTTCTTGATGAACTTCTGTCCAAATATATGTTTTGCAGTTAGCATGTTGTGCTCATATATGGTTGAGCCTCAGTGGATTGGTGCCAAGAATCTTCTCAGATGTCTTCAAGGCACAATCTCTCATGGATTGAGATACACAATCGGAAATATGAAGCTGCTTGATTATTCAAATGCTGACTCAGCAAGTAGTGTGGAGGATGTCAAGAGCACTTCTGAGTGCTGATTCTCTTTGGGTCTGCTTGATATCCTGGATGAGTAGGAAGTAGAAGAAGGTTGCTTTGAACACCGTTGAGACCGAATACATAGCTACGAGTATGACCTCGTGTGAAGCTGCCTGGTTGCGAAAGCTCTTCAGTGAGTTGTTTGTACACATGATGGATACCACCGTGATCTTTTGTGTCAACCAGGGGGGATTTGATTGTTGAGAAATCCTGTATTCTATGATTGCTCCAGCATATAGACATCAGATACTACTTTATCTGGGATATGGTACGTCGATGAGCGAGGAGGCTCCATCGCATTGAGACTGATGTGCAGGTCACAGACATTCTGTCGAAGCCCTGGGGAAAGGTCAAATTTGTGACTTTCCCGAACGACTTGGAGTCGTTGAGAGACCTTCTTATGAGGGTCCTTCATGATGCAACATTGAGCTCTGGGAGCTCTGGGGGGCTTGGGGTACTTCATGGAGCAACAAGCGACCATAGGGCGACTCACCCTCCCCTAGTGGTGCGTTGTGTACAGGGTGAATGGCTCAGCCTTCCCTTGTGATACCCTGTGGGGACTTAGGGACATGATGAGTGGTTCTCTTGTTGAGACATCCTACCTGTGTAGTCTAGGACTCACAGGAAGTACCTCTCATCTGGCCAATGAGCAGGGAAATGGGGTTAGGGACCATAGTAGTACTATCGATAGACGCATCGTTGTATCTATCGTACTCCCTATGCTATGATGACCTCCATTGATCTGGGATCAATGAAACTGATATGGGATCAATATGAGTGGTTTGAGACACTCTCTTGTGATATTGCTCTAGGATCAATGAAATTGACTTCGGGTCAGTAAGAGAGATATGACTCACTCTCTTGGAACTGATCTGGGATCAATAAAAGTTGTATGACACACTCTCTTCACATGGAACTGACTTCAGGTCAGTAGAGAATGGTATGAGACATTGTTGATCAATTCTTCTTCTTCATGGTTCAGTAGAGCAGAGCAGAGCTCAACAGAACAAAGTAGAGCAGAGTAGTGTAGGGCACTGATGGCAGAGATAGTACAGTCTAGTAGATGGATCAGCGGATGGAGTTCTCCCTAGTTGAGAGGGAGTGTTAAAATTGGAAACTAGGGCCAAACTCTATGTGGGTCATATTATTTATGGAAGCTGATATTTTTCTTGGATCCCTCTCATCGAGAGGTGTAGGATTGATCTAAAGATCATCCGATTCCGATAAGTATTCATGGAGTTATGAATTTATTTGTGTTATAAGTGAAATCATCAAGGTCGGGCAACGATCAAATAAACCCACATGTGCTCAACATTTTAGTATAAAAGGAGATGACTTGAGAGTCATTTCACACTCATCTCTCTCTTGATTTCTCTCCACTTGCTTTGGGTCTTAGTGGAAGAGACCTAGGAGGAGCCCTAGCTGTAGTTTGCCCTAACCAAGAGGACGCAATCAAGTGAGAAGCCCTAATGCTACAAGGAGGACAACCCTAACCTATAAGCTGGTATCTACACAGTCTAGAATGTAGCCGAGTTTGTGGAGATATTCTCATTGTTTTGGGTGTAGATTTTAGAGAAGAAGAGCTGTAGCTCTTAGCCACATTGCAGGAGGCAAGAAGGATGGCTTGAAAGCTGTTTTGTGACACGTTGGAGCAGTGTTACCTTGCAAATCAGGCTGCAGACTATAGGTGAGTTTAATGATTGTTTTATGCATGGTTTTGGGGTTTATATCTCTGTTTACAGGGCCGCAGTGAGGGACTGGTACAACAACAGTTGGGAGGTGAAGTTTAGATGGCCGAGAGGCCTAGAAAGGCCCTTCTAACCTGGCCGCAGTCATCTCTAAGGACAACGAGGCAAAACAGGGGTATTCTCCCTATATGTTAGGCTTGTTTACAGTGTTGGAGTGGGAAGATTGCTTCAGGTCTGAGTTGATTGTTGTAGGGAGCTTTATGGAGGTGCCCAAGTCCTACAACATCACCCTAAATACCTTGGATCCTTCAGCTGAAGTAAGCAACTTGTTTGGAGAAGATTAGGGCATCGATGTAAGCTTGTTGGTGTGCCCTAACCAGACTGGTACATGCACAAAACCCTAGGCAGAGATCAGCTGTAGCATGCAACAGAAGGTATGGCAAGGCTATTGAGGTATGGCAATGACATAGTGCAATAATGGCACAATTGGGATAGCATGACTGTTAGGGAAAACAACTACAACAAGACAACTAGGCAACAATGGAAAGCATGGAGCTACAAGGGACAACTGCGTAGTAAATGGGACAACAAAGACACAAAAGGACATCAACCATGACATGGAAACATAGGCACAATTGGGACAACATCTATGACATGGCAGCAAAGGCTACAATGGGACACCAACAAAGGCATGGTGCTGCAAACTCATTAGACAATAGCAAGGTGCAACTATGGCACATGGGACAACGTGGTAGCATGGTGCAACTATGGCACATGGGGCAACTGTGGTAACATGGTACAACAATGGCACATGGGACAACAGTGGCAGCGTAAGGTGCAGTAGTATGATGAGTGCAACGTGGTCATGAGGTCCAACATTGTGATGATGGGTGCAACATGGTGTAGCACGGTGAGGTGCAACATGAGGACAAGATGCAACACAATGATAGGTGAATGAGTCACCTTGGAGAATCAGTTGAAGCAACATGTCTTCAACTGATCTCATGTATCATCTTCTTAGAGATGATCTATGTTCTTATCTAGATAAGTCAAAGT